>JAWZYU010000158.1:254400-561400 GCA_038380435.1 Ryuthela nishihirai | reverse complement strand
GCATATTAAACTGACCTGTCAGACCTGGGGGCAGGGATGGCTCAGTCGGTAGCATGCTAGGCTTGTAATCTGTAGTTCCCAGGTTCGAGTCCCAGCTGGGTCAGTGTTAAGATTAATCTCCACAAAATTCCCTGCCCTGCTCTTGACCAGTAGGGGACACTGATGGGCTTGGAAAGGCTGCCATCTGTCGGATGGGATGTTAAGCCATGTGCGGGAGAGCCATAACCTTGTGCATGTTAAAGAACAGGCTGGAGGGCCTTGACAGGAGGCTACCATCTGTCTCCCAACAGCTGTTCCAGTGGATCCCCTCCCCCAACCTTCTCTGAGCCTTCAGGGTCCATGTGACTTGGCCATTTATCCCATGGTGTGCAAAAACATGCCACTCAGGTAAAACAACTCGACCCTGTCAGACCTGTGGTAAGCAGCTACTTGAGGGGGTATTTGTTTATTTTATATTAATCTGGAATTCCATTATTCAGAATTGTTGTTTTCCATTCGTTCTGGATTTGTTTGTTTGTGAGTCAGCTTTAGTTAAAATGATATAAACTTGCATGGTTTTGAAAAATACTCCAGTTAAAATTTTAAACACAACTGCTTTCCCTCTTCTCCAAAAGTGCTGACCAAAAATTCTGATTATAGCTTATACAAATAGTGAATTCTGAAATAAAACAAATGGCCCTTAGATTGTCTGGTAAACAAGCTGTGATTGTATTTTACTCTATTGCAAACTAATACTTTCCTTCCCTTCTGTTATCATCTATCAGACCCCTCTTCTTCCCACCCCCTCTCACAGCACTCCCACTCTGCATGAATTTCTCAGTGGCAAGTCATAAAACCATTAAGACTGCTGTCCTCATTATTGGCCTACGTGGAGTCCATGGGCAGACACCATGTGCTTGAGCTTGCCACCCCTAAAACTGGGAAAGTCCAATTTCTCCAATTGTCAGGATCTGATGGAAGCACTGATAGCTACATTTATGCAAATTAGTATGGAAGTGCGGGACAGTGATATATACAAATAAGGGAAAATTGTGGGTTCACTTCATTTAAAATGTGGTGGATGATACAGATTCCATTAGTTATAGGGAAGGTTGTCATTGGGGAAAGTGGACAGTGTAGATTAAAGAAACTAAACCTGACCTGTGAATCTGGTTAGCACTGAAGGGTAATGCTATTTGTATATACCATAGATGGATGTTTAATCAACTCATTGAGTTTGAACTAAGTCACATCATAGGTCTATGTGAAGCAGGATGGTTTATATGATGAAATGCAGTGCTTTGGAGGCATGATGCCTGAACAGTTGGCTGCTGCTGGCAGCAATGGACAGGGGAAGGAGGCTCACATCATTGCTCAAGATCAGGTCATTCTCAAGTGACTATGGATTGGGATGATCAGCAGATTTGCAGGATGGCTGTCAGTACCAAAAATGTGACTGCCTGATAGATATTCAGTGACAGAATGACTGATGAGGTACCACTGGTATCTGTCAGTAACGTCGATCAATGACTGCATAAAGCAGGTATGCAAGTTAGGTGCCCTCTCCTCTGCATACCACTCACTTGAAGCCGCAGGCATTCCAGATTGCAGGGGCACAATGAACAAGCTGGGTGGCATGATAATAGGTGATGTATCATCTTCAATGATGACACCCTCATCTGTTTGGAACAAGGGCGGGGGTGACTTTGTCAGTAGCATGACAGGCTCGCAATCTGCAGTTCCCAGGTTTGAGTCCCAGCAATGTCAGTGTTGAGATTTATCTCCACAAAACTCCCCGCTCTGCATGGCCAGTAGGGGACAGCGATGGGCTTGGAAAGACCACTGTCCGTCGAATAGGACATTAATCCATGGTCCCGTGTGTGGGAGAGTCATACTCGGTGCACATTAAAGAACATGCTGGATGGCCTTGACAGGAGACTATCATCTGTCTCCCAACAGCTGTTCCAATGGGTCCTCTCCGCCAACCTTCTCTGAGCCTTTGGGGTCCATGTGACCTGGCCATTTAGCCCATGGTGTGTAAAAAAGTGCCGCTCAGAGGTGAAACAACCCAACCTTGTCTGGAACAGAATGGTGGCTGCAGTTAAGCGTGATGACATACTGACTAAAGAACTTCCATGTCATGTATCATTGAGCATCATACAGTACCCACAACTGGGATCCTAGTGTGGGCACCATCTCTTACAATAATTTTGGAGAAATGTATTTTTACAAAATGTGAGTCCAACTCATCTTTAGTAATCATTTTTCAAGCATTTTGCAATATTTTGAATATTGTAATTCTCAAAGTATTATGAAATCAATTATTCTAAATGTTAACGTGGGAGTATATAAATGTACACCAATATGTGAGTGGTGGTATGGCAGTATTTGAATGTGTCTTTGTTGTATATTTCTCTTTTTTTGTATGTTGCAATAACAATCCAGATATTTCTGAAATTCATCTACATGAATGTTTATGTTGATGATTATTCATTGTCCTCATTTGGCTCCCTTACTGATGCATTGCAGATGCTACACTATAGTTGCTTGTGAGCAACCAAGTTTGCATGAGAATGTGCAAATGCTTATCGCTGGATCAGCTTCAACAGCAAGGCATAGAATGTTGCAATCTACTGATATTGGCCATCCTGATTGGCTTACTTTTAATGGTCATGTCACCACCTTCTTGAACCAAGCTTGAGCATCATGAATGGAGACTGCCCCCTCACCTTCCACTTTACATATTTTTAAGGCCACCTTTGGCAGTTTTTAATCTTTTTTTCTCCACTAATTATATAAAATGGCAGAATTTCAATACTTGACTCGCTCATTGTATAATGTTTCTAATGATAGAAACTGAGACTCCAACATGTGTAATAGTTATGGACTAATACAATGGCCATTATACTTTCCCATAGTACTATGTTTAGAGGTATACAAATCCAACAAGGTGAGGTGTCACTGTATACATTTTGCATAGCAAAAGATGCACATACTTACAAATCACTATAGAATATCTCAAAATATATTTACTTTTTCAATTTGTGTAAACTTTAATATGCTATAAAATAAATATCTGTCACTGTTCGAATCACAACTCCTTAGTACCCCATTCATCATCACCATAAATCTTGTTTGTATCACATTCAGGCAGTCTTTCAATTTCTGCTTCTGAGCTTGAATTGCCAATCACCATAATTCCCTATTGAATTGTTAATGCATTTTCTACGAAATTTTAAAATGCTAATAAAAATTAACCAAAAAAAAATCCCTTTCTTTGAATTGCATAAAAAAGAGTATTTTGAAAGTGAATGACAGTTTTTTTTTCATTTAATTTATTTTAATATTTTTTAGAATATTTTTATTATTTACTGCAGAATTTCTTGAAAGTGAAACTGCCAAGTCTTAAGTTTTGAGAATGTACCATGTTCAACAGAGTGAAGCAGAGATCCAGCTGAACCTTGCACTATTGTACTAATTGAAGGCATTTGTTTCCATATATCTTTGCAGTGTCTAACTGCCTGTTGTAAACAAGCCCATGGATATTCACTATAACTGTGTTTGCTCAATTAGTTTAACTTTATGTTTTCATTGGAAAAGATCCTCCAAGTGTGGTCTCTGATGCATTCAGGAGAGGGAAGGTAGTTGTAATAGTTATTGCTTCTACCAGACCACACCAAGTTCCTGTTGAAGGGTGTTGGCATTGGTTTGAAGGGATTTAATGCATCTCTCTAGAGAACCACAAGCAGGTTTATGGCAGTGGTGCCGACCATTTTGAGAAAGAGAATTACATTGAAATTTTCAAGCTAAAGCTTGGGTAATTTTTAGAACTCTTGTCTCTCCTAATTGTGGCAAATAAATGCTAAAGTGCTGAAGAATATACAAATATGAACTTCATGATGAGAATTGATAGTAAAAGAAACATCTGTTATATAATTAGGAGATGTGAGTTTTGAATCCCACTCATGGTAAAACTTAATTTTTTCAGCGAAAACTATTTCTTGACTTCAAGATAAGGTTCTAAATTTCCCTTTTCTTACTGAAAACATTTAATAAGTTCATTTTTAGAAAAAAACATTTTAATGGTTATTACTTTTAAAATTTGTAGGCATAGTGGTTAGGGAGCTAGCTACTGTTCCAGTAGGAATACTTGAATCTTGTGTTAGCTCTAATTGAGGTCGTGGTTGGCATTGACTTCTGTCTTAATGGAGCATACTATGAGAGCTGTAGAAGTTGTAAACACTTTCTAAGTTGATTTAATTTTAGAGGGAAAATTGTCTTGAGCTGAGTGGGATACGAACCCACAATCTCCTGATAACATGTCAGGTGCTCTTGACCACTGAACTACCGGCCGCCAATCAAGATCTCCTCTAATTGATGATATGAACATTCTCAACCTGTTATACATATTCCATTATGTCACATATAGGCATGTCACATATGGGGGGGGGGGGGGGGGGGGCTCAGTCAGTAGTGTGCCAGACTCGTAATCTGCAGATCCCAGGCTTTAGTTCCAGTTGGGTTGGCATTGAGATTTATCTCTGCAAAATTCCTCGTCCTGCCCACAGTCAGGGGACACCGATGGGCTTGGGAAGGCCGCTGTCTATCGGATGGGACGTTAAGCCGTGGCCCCGTGTGCGGAAGAGCCATACCCTGTGTACGTTAAAGAACATGTTGGATGGCCTTGAGGGGAGGCTATTATCTCTCCTAACTGCAGTGGGTCCCCTCCCCCAACCTACTTTGAGCCTTTGGGGTCTTTGTGACCATGGCCATTTAGCCCATGGTGTGCAAAAAAGTGCTGCTCGGAGGTAAAACAACCCAACTCAGATCAGGTGACATTTGGAATCTCTCTAGAGTGAAAATTTGCACTCATCTCCAAGCTATAAACACCTCCATTTTTCCAGGGTCACATGTTCCAAACCAGTTCAGATATTATTTTCTGGTTCCAGGTGAATGCTTAATAGCTTATTCACCACTGATAGCCTTTCATAAAGACCCACCTTAATGAAACTTTCTGCTAATAGTAGGATCTGTTACTAATATTCTAGTGACTGCACTGAGATTGGAAAACTCTTGGTACAGTATTGTCTGTCTGTCTTTCTATGAGCTGATAATCATAGATGCAGCATAGCCTTACTTTAAACATCGAAGGATTTACAGGAACTAAGCTAATAAAATGACAAAAATAGTTCAAATGAGTATGCTCACTTTATTAATATAACACTGTTGGAATTTTTTTTTCATTGCAGGAAGCAAATACTTATTGGAGTTAAAAATAGCAATCATAAAGTCGATCACTGAATTAATGTTTTCCCTCCACTCCTTGGAGTTTGTGTTGCATGCTTCTTTGTGTAACAATTCATTATTGAATTATCCACAACTTTAAAATATTTTTACAATTTGAAATGAAATTTTGCAGAAAGAAATTGATTTTACATATTACATTTTTTTCCTGATTATGAGCAAAAACTGACATACATTTATATTCATACACCATCTTGGTTTTTTTAGGGAGAATTGCTTACAGAATTACAGTCGGATTTCTAAGTCAAGGTAGAGTGCTGCTTCCTTTTATGGTGGTGATTGTTCTAACAAATTAACTAGTATGAAGTAGATGGCTAGATAGAAGCATGACTAATTGACTAATTTCTTTCCCAAAAGTTATCATTTATTAACTCATTATCACTGAATAATAATAATTATAGCTTGGGTGGAAAAATCAGGTTATTTCAATTATGAACTTAGTTATTTTTAAATTGCATTTAATTTGAAATGCACAATGAATGCTTAAAGACACTGATAATGGATGTTGAAACACCATATTTTATTTCTTCATTGTATTGTTTTAAGAGTGAAATTGAGTGGGAGAGTGAAGGGTTTTGAAGAAGTTTTTGGAGAAAAAATTTGAAATGCATGACATCAGTACTACTTTATAATAATAAATGTTCATTATCCTGTGAATCATCTTTTCTACACAGCAGATATTCTTAACACCCTAGAAATTTTATGTAGTTTTTTTTCTTTTTCACAGAAAATTATGCTTTACATAGAACGCAAGCTTTGGTTATTTCTCAAAGGCCAATTACTATAAAGGGCAGCATTCACTACACTGAAACTCCTATAATAGTGGAACAATCTGCTATTTAGCAACCATGGCACCTTCTATTGATACAAATATCTGTACTGAGCTTGAATTGAGATATATCTCCACTAACCCTCACTCTGCCCTTGGTAAGAAAGGGCACCAATGGGCTTGGAAATACCACTGTCTGTCAGATAGGAACATAGCAATAATTCTCTGTTCAAGGCAGTCATATCCTTGTACACATTACACCTGGTTGGACTAGATGAAAGCCTTCCATCTGTCTCCAAACACCTGTGCAGTGGGTCTCCTACCCAGCTCTGAGCTTTTGGAGTCCTTGTGACCTGCCAAAGGTGCCAGTCAGAGCTTAAGAATTTTCCAAAACTACATCTAGAAAAGGAAGAACAAGAATTTTTTTTTTAAATAAAAAGGACATTTAAAATGCCATTTTTTTTAAAGAAAGAAAAGTAGTAATAAAAATATTTTGTCAATAAAGCAGTGAAATATGATTTTGATCCCAATTGTGTCCATACAGCAGTATTCAGTACTTGCATAGCATTTTGTAAAATTGAAAGTTGATGCAATTTATAGTGTGGGAGATAAAAAAATCCTTTTTAAGTGTGTTTTAAAAACAGCTAAAGAGGTTTAGGTGACTAGAAACAGCTAAAGAGGTGTAGGTGACATCTACATTGATGGAATGAAGAGGTAAAATAGTAAAACAATAGAGTTAAGAATGCTGTGGAAAGGAAGAAAAGTACATCTGAAATGAAAGATGTAATGATGACATAATGATAAACACATGAGATTGAATAAATATGCAAGCAAGCAGAGAGAAACGATATATTTCAGAAGAATATAGTATATTAAAAACAGCTGTATGAAGCATAAATAGCAGGAAAAAAAGATGTGAAGTCTAAGTGGTTCTTTTTTTGTGTGTATGTTCCATCCTGCTCAAAAATTAATCAACCTACTAGGCTCATATCCTTGTGCTGATGGCTTACATAAAGTGAATTTCTTTTTCCTTTGATTAGGATTACTGATATTTGAACTTCAGTTATTAGAAATTTGCTGATACAGGTAACCCTCATTCATCGCGAAGGATACGTTCTGGACATGGTCGCGATAAGCGAAATTTTGCGATCAACGGGGGATTTAAAAAAAATTTATTTTAAAATTCGAAAAAACACTTTATTAATAAAATAAATATTATTAATAACAAAAAATGTCATACATAACATAATTCATAATTCATTCATTTTGTTCCGTGTTGCAAAAAAGAATCTAGTTTTCCTAGTTTGGCCTCTCTACATTTATTATGTAAAATTTGCCGATAACTGTTAAATAATCCATTACAACCACGCTTTACAGCACTCACCTGCTCGTAATCTTCCTCGTTTTCTTCTAACAACTCCATGCATTGATTGTGAAGAGAAAGGGCCTTTCCAATGATTTTGACACTTAACTTTCTCATGGGAACAGGTTCCGAGACGTCATTTTCTTGGGACATAGTATGGCAGTCCATTTCCTGCAGCTCTTCATTAGTTAAGGGTTGATTCGCCATGTGATTTTAACAAAGTCTGAATATCATCTACATCAACACCTTCGATGCCTCCGGAAGTGGCTATAAGACTAATCCCTTCGATGATATTTTGAATATCATTTCCATAATTGATGTGATCTTCAACAATATCTCTGAGCAACCTTTTCCAAACACCCTTCATACACGACTGGGTGACTTAATTCCATGCTTCGTCGATGTTTCTGATAGCTTTCATAATATTAAATTGTTTCCACCAAACCCGCATGGCATCTGTACCACCTCCATCAGTTTCTTCAACGAGTTGGCACATCGTTTTTCTTAAATAATAGGCTTTGAATGCTGCTATTGCACCTTGATCCATAGGCTGTAAGATGGAAGTGGTATTCGGAGGTAAGAATACCACTTCAACGGGAAAATCAGTGCACAAAGTCTCAAGTTCCACAGGATGTCCCGGCACATTGTCCAACACCAAAAGAGCTCAAGGTTCAACTCTAATATCCTCGCAATATTTTTCTATTGCTGGGCAGAAACAAGTTTTAAACCAGTCCATAAATAAATTTTGTGTCATCCAAGCCTTAGGGTTACTTCGCCAAAAAACTGGTAAATTGTTTTTAGAATAACCTTTCATGGCACGAAGAGTTTCTGATTGATAAATCAATAATGGTTTCAGTTTTAATTCTCCTGATGCATTTCCGCCGAGAAGGAGAGTTAGACGATCCTTTGCTGCTTTAAATCCAGAAGCAACTTCTCCTCTATGGATATAAACGTACGTGTTGGCATTCGTTTCCAATAAAGTCCCGTCTCATCTACATTAAAAATTAAATTTGATGGATAATTTCTCCTTTCCACAATTTCACGGAACTCCGTTGGATATTTTTCAGCTGAGTCTACATCTGCACTAGCTGATTCGCCAATCATTTTAAGGCTATGCAAATTTGATCGTTTTCTAAACCGATCAAACCAACCTTTGCTTGCGTTAAAAACTTCTTCTCCTTCATGTTGAGATTTTAAATGATCCCAAAGACTAAGTGATTTATTCATTATGATTTGGGTACTCACAGGCATGTGGTGTTGATTTAGGTCCTCTATCCATTTGCTTAATAAATTTTCCATTTCTGTCATCAAAAAACTTCTGGTTCGTGAAACTTTCATCGCTGTAATTGGAGTAACACTTTCGCCAGCCCTTTTAATCTTGTCTTTTTGTTGCACAACTGATCGCACTGTAGACTCAGGCAATTTGAAATCCCTTCCTACAACTGTAAATTTACCACCACTTTCTATCCTTTCTATAATTTTTAGTTTCTTTTCTAAAGTCACTACATTGCAAATTTTCTTAACCGTTTTTTCACATTGTCTTTTTGACATTTTAAAAAATATGTAGTCAATTTAATTAGCGTGCGTTTGACACTGCAGCTAAGATGACACTGGAGGATAGACCCAAATGATGCATTGGCTCAACCGTACCAGGCACCGGCGTACAGCGTTCTTTTGTCTCGCCCACGCTCATAACTTTACGTTATGTACATGTGTATGATGTGATTGAGTGAGAAAGAAAGTTAGCATGCACGTGCAACCATTCATTTTGACTTTCCCTCGCATGTTTCAAAGCCACACAAGTGCCGAGACAAAAAAAAAAAGATCGCGATATAACGAATCCGCACTCGCCGGGGTCGCGATGAACGGAGGTTACCTGTATTACTTTTGCAGAGCTACCAACTGCTCCAATTCTTTCAGATTTTATCTGAATTTCGTTTTAAAATCTGAATATTATATTTTTCAGTTTTCCATTTTAAAGAAAATTTGCTCCTAAATTTTATACTATTTTTTTTTTCTTTTTCCCAAAGGAAGTGGTAATAATAGGGATTTTTTTTTTAAATTGTAGCTCTTTTATTGCACTAACGGCACAGCTCTGCAAGATGGAGAGTATAGAACTTCAGCTGGCCATTTCACATAATATTCAGAGCAAAGTCACACCTAAATTTTTTTATAGAGTTGAAGTTTTATCTTAGTGGGTGTATGCAATTTGAACCTATCCCTTGCTCTAGACAACTAATTACAGATTGGGTTAGTTAGAAACCCCATGGCTTCAAGGGGAGGAAAGTCACACTCAGAGATCAGGAAACTTCTCTAATCTGTGGGTTATGATTAGCATTACAATGGGAATGGGTCTCATGCATATCTTTTCCTATTTGGGTTGGCTCTCTTGCTGGGCATGCAATTTTTTAATTCAGTTTAAGGATGAAAATTTTAAGTTCAGCTTGAACATCCTTAATATGCAAGTATATATACAGTAGTTCCTCTTCTTCATTAATATAAAAAAAAGTACACATGCCATGGACTTTAGTCATGGCTATTATAAGCCACTACTTTCTTCACGCGGTTCTCATGTCACATGCCAGACTACCAATGATGACAGTTCTAAGCACTTTCTCAAAAAAATTGCTGGAGAAAAGTGTGACAACATTTGTTGCTATTCCCACTGTATTGTGATATTAATTTTCTTAATAAACAATATAATATATATTAATTGTTTGTGAGTACACCAAAATTCATTAATATCAAAAAAAAGTATGCCTCAGGCTTTCAGCACTGCAAAAAATGTAAATAAACAAATTTATTCTCTTCATTAGGTGATATAAATTTTCTTCATAATTGGTTAATGGCTCCTGTAAGATGACCATTGCATTGCTAAACTAAGATCATTTAAATGGAAATGCTCATTTAGATTTCATTTGTAATAGATTGAGGTTTACACAATGGTGAGGAACTGGCAGTAAGTGAGCGAATGACCCACTGCAATTGTACTTTTTGAAATTATGGAAATTTAACTTAATTGCTAATAATTAGTATTCAACAATCAATCAGTAGGCAACAATTATTGTTTAATAATTGATTAACCAAAATATTTCACAAATTTAGTGGTACATTTGCTATGATAAATGATTAAAAAAAACAACATTAATTAGCATTACAGTACAAAAAGAATAGGAAAAAAAATGTGAACTCACCTGTGGTTTTCTAAGAAAGTGATTGAACCAATGGCAACTATGGGAGCCATGATTGAAATATGTGTCTTGTGTGTTTTTTGATATTGATATTTAACTAAATCACTAATAATTAATTATCAAAATCAATATGTATTCAACATGCATTTAAATAGTAATTAATATATAATGTAAATTGTGCCAAATACTGGCATTCATTAGTTCACATAAGTACTCGTAATGCTCTAAACTTTCATTCTTCCAACTCATAATTTTCATCGCTCAAGTTTGGCAGCTTTGCATTTGTGATCTCCTTTTATATATTTCTACTCAACAGGGGATAATGCCCATATTGTGATACTAAATAGCTTACATTGGTACATCATCCAGCCATCACAACAGCTACTTGTTGGAACTGAGTTAATTTCGTTTTGAATAGGAGTTTAGACTTTGTACTTGGTACATTTGCATGACTCTCTTGAGGCTGAAATCTACAGGGGTTTATCAAAATAATGGAAACACTGATGGCGACTAGAGTACATGCATTGCACCGTATGCATATCATAGGGACGATGTCACCTGCGATATGAGGTATATAAAGAGGAGAAGTATGATGTCGGCTATCACATAGCAGTGCCACAGGTGCAGGTGAGACAGTTGTGGTGTAATTGTCGACATTGTCAGATCTCAGTGACCTCCAAAAAGGCATGATCATTGATGCACATCTTGCAGGAGCTTCAGTAACCAGAGGTGTAACACAAAGAACTGTATTGAAGATTATTACTACCTATTGAAAACGACAGCATGTTGCCTCCAAATGTGCAAATTGTGGATGCCTTATGAAGTTGTCAGAGAAGGATAGGTGAATTTTGACATGGACTGTACAATTGGAAGCACCACAGCACTGCAAATAGCAGCAGAGTTGAACACCAGTCAGAATGATCCCATTTCTGTCATAACAGTTCATCAGAAGCTTCATCATGACAGTATTTATGACCATGCTGCAATCCACAAACCTCTGATTACTAACATCAAACAACAAAACATGTAAAGTGGTGCAAAGTACATAAAAACTAGGATGCTAAAGACTGACAGCATATCATCTGGTCTGATGAATCATGCTATACATTGTTTCCCACCACCAGTAGAGTGTACATCTGGCAAAAACCTGCAGAAGCATACCTCTCTCACTGTTTGGTTCCAACTGTGAAGCATGGAGGTGGATCCCTGATGCTGTAGGTTGCCATATCATAGCATTCCTTAGGGCCATTAGTTATTCTGCAGGGTTGTGTCATGTCCACAACATAGGAATCCATTCCTGGAAACCACCCTGCACCTATTGTTGCGGGCATTGTTCCCTAATGATCATCCCTGGTTTCAAGCGGATAATGCACCAACGCATTGTGCGAAATGTGTTAAGTTGTTTGCAGAGCATGAGGTACAGCAGGAAACCCTGGCCAACTCAATCTCCAGAGCTCAATATTATTGAACATTTGTGGGAATATCTAGAGTGGAAGGTCAGATCACACTTCCCACTCCAGCATCACTGGCACAGTTGGGCCATATTTTACAGGAAGAATGATCCCACATTCCATTACTGTATGTGCATGACTTGCAATTCGATGTGGAATAGACTTATACATCTGTTCTGAATGCCTGAGGTGGGCCTATAGCTTATTAATAAAATGTTCTTCCCAAACAGTATGTGTTTCCATTATTTTGATAAACCCCTGTATTATTGTTAGTCTCTAGCAGAATCTAATATTTTTTGCCATCTGAAGTGCTAGTCTCTGATTTTTGATTTTCTTATTCTTACAGCATTGACAATACTTTTTACAGCCTTCCAGGAAGAGGAGTCCTACAAAACCATATCTGAAGTGTGATGTTCAGATCAATTTGGCTACTTTCTCTGGTTGTAGGCATGAAAATCATTGATAAATAGCTGCAGACTGTCCTTAAGTCTTTCTCTTTGGGTGATGGTAAACATGTTTAAATTTTCCTCATGGAAGATTGCTTATGTGCATTTTGCTGCAAGCATAATTTTCATTCAGACCCTCAAGCACACACACTAGGGAATTTTCATGCTTCAGATTTAGAAAGAATTCAGGTTTTTTGGCTTCATCTTTTGTTCAAGTGCATAGTATTGAACATAGGCAGTGTTTTATGCTTTACATTTTGAGATGCAAATTGATGTTTTTTGTTCTGCCTGTACCATGCATTTGCTTATTTGGAATTAGATTATGGATCTCAGATTCTTGCATCATTCCAGGATTACATTGTGAGTATGATGGATTATGTCCTTCAGACCATCTTCATCAAACTCACTAGTTTTTATCATGAGTCCAATGTATTGCCTTTATATCTTTGCTGTCAATAGTTGTCCCAACAGTATCCTTATAAATTGTGATCCTTGTTTATTCATCCTACTAGAGATTTTTTTAATTCAAATGGTCATTATCTTTAGTCATTATGCAATTATCATTTATGTGTTTGGTTTGTGCATTCAAGGTATCTTGTGAGAACTTAATACTTCTCTCAATGGCATCATCCAGCCATCACAACAGTTACCTCTCGTGCAGGTGATGAGAGTGTCTCAGTTGGTAGCACATCAGGCTTATAATCTGCAGTTCCCAGGTGTGAGTCACAGATGGCCAGCATTGAGATTTATTTCTGCAAAACTCCCTGCCATACCCATGATCAGTAGGGGATACCAGTGGGTTTGGAAAGTTGCTGTCTGTCCTCTGGTTGTTGGCATGAAAATCATTGATAGATGCTGACGGGACATTAAGCCATTGCCCAATATACGGGAAAGCCATATCCTGTGCATGTTAAAGAACATGCTGGATGGCCTTAATGAGAGGCTACTATCTGTCGCCCAACAGCTGCCCAGTGGATCCCCTCCCAAAACTTCTCTGTGCCTTTGGGGGGGGTCCTTGCAATCTGCCCATTGTGCACAAAAAAGTGCTGCTCAGAGATAAAATAAGCTAACCTAACTCACGTGGCTCATGTTTCCCCTCTTCCTGTGATTTTTCTCTTTGTAGAGGTGCGTTTGGGGGGGGGGGGGTGCTTTTCTGGCTGTGTCTACCAGCCATCAGACTATCCTACACTAGTAGCTTTGGCCTTAGTGGGATTGGCCATAGTTTGCTGTGATACCGTCAGAGAAAACTAGATCCTATCTAGGGCATCATATCTATTGCAAAGGTTCAATCTGTCTCTCCATGGATGACATAACTGATAAGTGCCATTGTTGGTGTTTGATATATGTTGACCCTCTTAGTGTGATACAAACATTAAATACAGTAAGGCATCACTCTTCTCCTGTGTCCTATCCAAGTTTGGTTAGAAATTCTGTTTACTACCTGCCATCATCATTTGGTTTTTATGTATGTCCACACACACCAGTATCATGAGCAATGACTTGGCAAATGTGGTTTCCAGATCAACATCTTCCCTTTTCAGTGTTCCACTGAAAGATATAAAAATTTGCAGCAGTGGTTTTATGACCATTTTCTGGCCACAGTGTAACACATCTTGATTGGAACACACATAGAGTAAACAGTTTCAAATCAAGCTTGCTGTCAAACCATGGCAGTTTTATTTTTGTAGGAATTGCAAAGAGAAAGTTGTCCTTGCCAAGCTGTCATGACTTTTTGTTTAACTCATTCTTCTTTGAGTGAATGACCGACCCATGTATAGGTTTTGTGACACCATTTTCCCATTTATCACATTTATTGTCAGGCTTTTAATATTGAATGTCTTTCATATTTTAATTCTCACCATTTACTGTTCAAGCCTCCTTATATGATTTTTTTTCTGTCTGTCGACATTCATTTTTTAGAGATAATATTTTTGGGGTGAGGGTAATTGGATAGGTATTGGTGAAATATTGTGATTCACACTTTCCTAATTGCCCAGTAGCTTTAATAGCACCATCTAATGATTTGGAAAGTTGAAAAATGCCAAGTTTAAATGAATATTGCACAGTAAAGGAATTCACAGTCATGAAGCCATGATATTAATCAGAACTAGACAAGTGTGAAAAGACTGCAGCATCCATCTTCTGGGCCTGAACTCGATACCTCCTGGTTGCACACGAGATGCTCTTAATTGTAATGTTAATGCAGAGGTTTATTGTTAATGCAACAGTACTTTCACACTTTCCTAAGTAGTATTTTGCCCCAAATAAATGAAAGAGAAAGCCTACCACCACTTCCTTCTTAACCTTAGGTTAGTGTGAAAGCACTAATGTTTTAATTGGTAGAGTAATGGGCATACAACCAGAAGGTCTGAAGTTTTGAGTCTGGAACAAAGATGCATGTTTTTTTTTTCCTTGTGTCTACCTCGGATTAATATTGTGGCTTCACAACTGTGAATTTTTTTCTTTGTGATATGTAGCATGTGCTGTGCTGTAATAGAGTATTTGCTTATTAATATATCATCTGGTAAGTATAAAAGTTTATAGTCTCTATATCAGTTTAAAAAGTGAATAAAGTGCCCTGCCCTCATGAACTTCCTGGAAGAGAGAGCTAGTACATTTCCTTTATAATCTTACTTAGGTAAGTGTGAAAATGCCACTGCCCTGGTTTAACTGGTAGAACAACAAAAACTGGCTTGCAAGCAGGAGATTCAAAGTTTGAGTCTGAGAGGTTGAAGTGGATCATGTGGATTTTTCACACTTATCTGTCTCTGATTTATATCATTGCTTTACAGTTGAGTTCTCTGTGATATATAGTGACTGCTACACTCGGATTGAATGACTGGTTATAAGTTTCATCTAGTAAGTATAAATGTTTGTTGATTAAAAAAATTACCAAGTTTCCTGTTGCTTTAAAAAGCACATTGTTGCACCCTGACCATATGAACTCTATGGAAGAGAAAGCCTGCCACCACTTCCTTCATAACCTGACTTAGGGAAGTGTGAAAGCACCACTGCTTTAGACTGGTAGGCAACTTATGGATAAATGCCTGGTTCTGAGTTAGGGTCCAGGAGATGGATGAAGTGTTTTTTGCACATTCTCTGATGAATATTGCAAACAATCTATTCTATGAATTGGCTGAAATTTTGATTGTAAAGTGAGATGGTCAAGAGTTTTAAATTGGCAGCAATGAATTGCTCTCTTCCCAGGGGAGATGGTAAAATGCAGCTTTTTGCTTTGAGATAATAAAAAATTCTTTTTGTATTGTACTAATAAAATATTACTATCTGCATTTTCCCAGTTATCTATTAATCTGAATTTCCACTGTTAGATGTTTCTAAAGGTGGGAAACAAATAATTTGTTCTGTTTGAAAACAAGCATCTCATATTACCAGAGGCATTAATGTTATTCTAGTTATTATTCCATATTTTACCTAGGTTCCTTTTACTTTTGTTTCCTTTTTTGGATAGTCCATCGTTCTACTCTAAATGACCCATCAAATCATTCAGAGTGTATGCACAAAATAGCTTGTATCATTGTTGAGTGCAATCAGAGTTTAAGGTAACCAAACCTTCTGCAGTGGAGCTTTTTCTAAAGTAGTTATTTGCACATTTTAGGCATAGTTTTTTTTAAGAATACCTTAAAAATGAGTTCAGAGTTAATGCTAACTCTTTTGCTGTATTAATTGGATCTTCACCCCACTCCTACAATTAGAGGATTTTCAATATTTTTCAGAATTCCCTTTCATATTGAATCACTCTGCTGTAGCTAATATATTTTCTCTTTACAGACATTTAAATGTTAGAAAATAAATCAAAAATGTTATTTTGATGTTTTCACAGAAGACTAATGTTATAAATGGATGAAATGGTGTCACAAAACCTATACTGCTATAAAGCTAAAAACTCCCCAGAGGTAGATGAAATTTCTTGTGAAAGCTGGTATAATTCTAGTATTACAGGACTAGCTGAAAATGTTTAATGTAGGATACTAAATCAAAAGTATTATTTTAATGTTCTCACAGAAGAATTTAATTGGCTGATAGCTGTACTGATAAAAATAGTGTAAAGAAAGATAATAGCAAATTTCCCTTTTTCAGATTATGTGATGACCAGCATAAACAAGGCATATGATTATCATTTAGCAGGAATACCAGTTATGCTCTTTTTTGTTAAATGATAAGGGAAATGGGTATCCTTTTACACTAAGGATGTGATAACCTAGAAGCTTTATCTAGTTTTCATGGTTAGTGTACCTGACTATTAAGCAATGGGTGTATCCTTGTATATGTGTTTATATGTTGTATGAGAAATTAGGACAAGCTGGATAGAGCTTTTAGGTTATCTCTGTCATTTGTGAAAGGGTGTATCTTCTTCCATTAAAAAAAATATGCTTAGAGCTGGGAATGTCTGTTGTCACATGGCTGACTGAAATTTTATTTTTTTACTGATAAAGGCATTGTTCCTAATGATTTTACTACAGTTCTTATCATCCCTATTTTTAAAAGAGGTAATTGCAGTTCTTTTGATAATTATATAAGGGCATCAATTTACTTTTTATTCTGGTGAAGTTCTTTGTATTATTGTGTGTAATAGAATTAAGAAAATTTGGTTGATGGACAACTGTATGATGAACAGTATGCATTCAGAAGTGGTAGGAGATATAAGAAATGTTGAGTTTCAAAACCTGTGGTTAAGATTCTGTTGATCATGAGATCACATGACATACCTGACAACTTAGCATAATGGCTCTCTATAATAAAACTAAGTTGATTGTGATATATGACATATCAGTCAACTTAGCATAATGATGGCTCTCTATAACAACATTGAGTCATGTGAGAATTGGTAGGCATGTAGCGATGGTTTAGCATTGTTACTAGAGTTTGGCAAGGATGCATTTTGTCTCCTTTTCCCTTTAGTTTGATTATTGACTATGCTATGAGGAATTTGCTACAATAGGAATATTTTGGCTTTCCGTAGTCTAGAGTGGAAAATTTTGTTTTAAATTATGCTAATAATTTGCCCTTTTGGCAAATGATAGTGAGATGAACTCTTAGAGCTGTTGATGAGACTGGTAATGGAGTAGGTTTGATGATTTACAAAGAGAAAATTAAAGTGATGAATATTGTAAATTTTTGTAGATTATTCTTGTGGAATAAATATTTGCCTTAATATTTAAAAATATTTTGCTAAATATAATGTTTTACAAAATTTTATGTAGACATTTTAAAATATTAGTGATTAATTGCAGGCTGACAGAAATTTTTTCATTAGTTAATTGCAAATACTAAGTTCATTTGGAATTATATATCCTTCTCAGATTATTATTTTTATTTTTGTACATTGTTTCATTTAGGATGAAGGAGAAACACTTATTCTTATTGGTGGAAGTCAGGCATGCAATCAATATGATGATGGAAATGATGTTGATATATTAACTTAATCAAAAACTGAAGATGGACTACTTGTGATTCCTTAATTGTATATTCATATTGCTCATCACCCACTTTTTTAGAGGATTGTGAACACAGGTAATGGGCACAAAAATGTGATAATTTTAGTTTATTTAGCATACTCCAAAAATATATGTCTCTGTTCATATTTGAAAAAGTGCCTTACTTCTGTTTTAAATAGTTATTTAATAATAAGTGTTGAAAAGAGTGTTTTCAATGAATATATATCAGAGTTTATTTATGTTGATAGTAAAAGGGGAAAATGTCTAATTATTTCACTCCACAAGAATGCTTTGTTTTTTTTTATGTCTCACTTGTTCCCTCAGTGGATTTGAATATATGGTATGTTTTTAAGTTATTGACTGTTTAAACTAAATATTTAGTATTAATAGAGTCAGAGAAACGTCCATGTACAAAATAAAGACTATTATGTGAAATATAGCTGTAGTAAATTTTCTTTCTACCTGTCAATTCTGCTATCATGAATTTCGAACAGTTTCTATTAGTGAATACTTTTTTCTGTTCAGGGCTTTGGAATATTAATTAAGTTTGGGCTTGCATTGGTTTTTCAAGTCTTTTTAATAGATTGTCTTGACCTACAAAAACTTAAGTGCAGTACAAAAATGTTAAATTTAATATTTTTTAAACTCCTGTTTGACAAGAAGTTGAGCTTATCACCAGTTGATAATCTAACATGAGCTTTCTAATAATTATTTTGTGTAAAATGCATATATCTCAGGGTACATAAATTTAAATTTAATATCTTGAAAATGTTTTATTCTTTTAAAATCAAACTTTTTAAGCATTTTCAGAAACAAAACATTTTTTGAAATATTTGTTACTGTAGAAGAATTACCTGGAAAGACTGAATCTTAAATTATGAGCAAGCTACTTTTCATTCGTTTTTTATGAGAAATCTATCCATATGAATTACACGATTTCATTAAAGATCAGTATAATAAACAAAATCTTACATAAAATTTTGTACCTATTTTACAAAAACATTCATTGTAGAGTGTCAAATATTTTTAGGAGCAGATAGCCTACATCAGTGCTGTCCAACTTCTCTAAGACCATAGGCCATTTTTTCTTTCACCAATATTTCCTGGGCCATTTTTTCTTTCGCCGATATTTCGTGGGCCAAAAAAAAGAGAATAGGACGGGATAGGTAATCGAAAAGTCAGTTCATGTCACCTCAAAAAGTTATTTTATTTATAAAAAAAATAAATAATAATAAACCAATATAAATTTTCTCAACCTTATCAAATATTTAATAAATTTAATGGGAGCATTGTGGCTGTAGTTGTTGGGCAATAAGAATAGAATGAGTAAGTTGAAATAATGCAATAATAACTGCAAATAGAATGAATAAGTTAAAGATTGCATATCAAGTAAAGTAATATAAGTTGACAAAAATTATAAGGTGGATTACAGATATTTATTTAAAATTTCAAGTAAAAACTTGATTTTGTTCATGGGCCACAAAAATCCTTGTGCTGGCCGTATGTGGCCCGCTAGTTGGACAACACTGGCCTACATCATTGATGATGGCATAGTGTCATAATTTACAAAGGATGATAGTTATAATGTCAGTCTTGAAATTTTCATATTTGCACATGCAGTGGACCTTGCTTGAATTAACTATGTTGTTTTGGACCCTTCCATTTGGCATTTACTATTTATACCCAAATAACCAGAGTGTTTACTGGTGCAAACAGCAGAATACATATTGAGCTTATATAGGGAATTACCTTTAGAGTGTTTATTTTTTTTAAAGAGCTATTGTAGAATATTTTAGAGTTGCATTGTTAATGTAAGATTTTCAAGTGATCAATTTTTGGTATTTATAGTAAGTAATAAAATAACTTGGTTACAATCATTGCTAGCTTATGTATACTCTGAAGCTTTCTACTCAATGTTCATAGATATAATGATTCACTGCATATGTGTGTCTCAAGAACAGAAAGTATAGAAATTATATGTTCTGGTTGAAAAAACATCATTTGTGGTTATGATGTGCCATGATTTTTATTTGATGGTGGAAACTAAATAGGTGTGCATGTTGTATTTGGTCACTTTAGTGAACTTCGAATTATTTGACACATCAATCTACCGTATATTTCCACAGATAAGACGACCTTCAGATAAGACGAGGTATAAATTTTCGTCAAAGTTTTATAGTTTTAGCATATATCTGTCCTATAAGATGCCCCCAAACTATCAACGGCCTATGAATTTAGTTTAGATCGGCGATCATCATCTGGATAATAGTAGCGTATACGGAATTATGTCCTATTCGCAAACATTCGCACTGATTCAGGCATTTGGGTAATGACCTTGACTGTTCACAAAAGCGTCGTATGGGCAATTCTATTTTCTGGACATACCCTACTCTGTACTAGTAAATAATTACGGTTTGTCCGTTTTTTCCTCAGTAGCTCAATAAACATAACTTTTAATATTTATTTTGTTTTAGCATTGTTTTACTATTACAATGTAATGTATTATTTACTATTACAATGTAATGTATTATCATATAGCGTATTTAAATAATATGATAGATTTTTCGATAAGTTGTAGTAATAATGGTTTCATTTTATATAAATTTCAATCTAATTTTTTTTGTATCTGTCCTATAAGACGACCCGGATTTTGGGGGCCTTTTTTTATGATTCAACTATCGTCTTATCTGCGGAAATATACGGTAATTTTCTCTCTAAAGATAAGGAAAAATGTTGGATGTGGATTTTGGTGTGTGTTTACGTATCAGTAATGCCATTTTTAATATAAATGAAAATGGGTAGTGTAACGAAATAATATATTAGTGAATTTAGTAATATATTTATTATTTATTTTGAAATATGTCAATATATACAGATTTCTCTACATATTCCAATCCATGCCAGTCATGGAACACTTTATTCGAACAGTAATATTCTATTTAAACCATTCTTATTACTGTGATGAAACCCTTTTGATCCATGCAATTCCATTGGGTTCGTTTTGTGTGTGGCTCTACTTATTAATAGATGAAGGATTTTCAATCAAGTTTAGTCTTATGAGAGTAATGCACAGATTTGCGCAATGAACATTTGTTTAGTGGCAGAAATTACCGATTATTTCCAAACAAATAATTCCTCAATGGCTGAAATTATGGACTGGGCTCTAATCAAAATAATCAACCTGTGTGCTAACATAAATTCATTGGACTAAATAATCTATGTAATACTCCTACACTGTTGTACAAATTAATACGAAAATTTCAAGTTGTAAGTTTGCATCTACATTACAATGCTACACCATTGACAACATGGGTTACATGCCCACAAAATGCTTTTGACACTTTTTCACTGATTTGTTAACAAAGATATATATTTTTACATTCATTTCACTGTAAAAGAATTTTTATTTGTGTGTTGTTTCATCTTATGTACATTTTCCCCCAACATACTTATTTCACCTGAATGATTTTGAATTCTGAATAACCAATGCAAAAAAAAAAAACGAGTGAAACATAAACAATATAGTTTTATTAAAATTAGTTATTTTAATGAAAATTTTCTTCCCAAAGTTGGACTTATTGGCCTCTGCACATTCTTTTTCTCTTTTACAAATTTGTGATCTGTATCTCATGGACCGAACAGAAAGAAATTACAGGCCTCCACTAGGGCAAGGGGGAATATGGTTGATGCTGACTGGTTCAGATGCGAGAGACTGCCAGTACTTGCTGAAACACATATGCTTCATTCTTCACCTAAAGCATGAATAGCATGATATATGTGGGTCAAATGGCAATGAATGGGTTAAAGTAATAATAATAGTGTAAAAAGAAAACATATGAAATGTTTTGTATAAAAAAAAGGTTCACATTGTAGTACATTGTAGTTACATATGTGTAATTATGTACATTTCATTGTGTTTTGGGAATCTGCTCTTGTTACTGAATTTTGTATCATAAAGCATGGGTGCAGTATTAGTCATAAATTGAAAATCCAATTTCATTTGAAATATTTCATGCTTGATAAGCTACTAAAGTTTTAAAACCATTGAGAAAATTTACAAGATTTCAAACCTATATTGTATAAGTAGTAAGAAATTTCTTTAAAATTATAAATATTTTACTTTTAAAAATATTAATGTATTATTTAGCATTTAGATTAAATTATTTTTTTAATGTTGCTACCATTATTAGTACTCTCATAGTTTACTGAAAAAGCGAGTAATGCTACTTTTTTTTAACAGATTTATTGCTTTGCGTTTATGTATTAATATAATTGTATATAAATGGCAAAATAATGTCTATTAAGATTTTTAAGTGAGGGTTCTTAATTGCTTATAAGCTGTGGGTTACCCATTCATAATTTAAAATAAACAGTACTTTTTTTTTTATTGATACATTACCTTTTTTCATAATTAAATTCGTATACCAATTTCCAGTGATTACATTTTTAAGGAATGAATGCTGGCTATTAGTGCCAAATGGCCTAATA
Source organism: Ryuthela nishihirai (assembly GCA_038380435.1). Classification (NCBI taxonomy): domain Eukaryota; kingdom Metazoa; phylum Arthropoda; class Arachnida; order Araneae; family Heptathelidae; genus Ryuthela; species Ryuthela nishihirai. The sequence goes on along the minus strand of JAWZYU010000158.1, from coordinate 538,953 downwards.
ATATAAAATACTTACAAACTTGACCCTGTTTCTGGATGAACCAGAATATTTTAAAATAATAAGCTCTAGAAATTTCTTTATGTGTATTGTTGTGGTAAAATTTATTATATATCAAAAGGTTTTTTTTTTTATATAACATTGTTTATATGAAATATAATTGTTCTACTCCTATGATATCAATTTTTTGTGAACAGTTAGCTTTAAGAAATGCAAACTTAGAACTTGTAGGAATAAGCATTGGAAAAGTACTTGTGGTTTCTTAAAATAATAACAAAGTTGCACTCTTTTTATGCTCTATATTTAGTATAAAAACTATTAAACTGGAGGAAAGTAGATTTTTATATTGAGTATAATCTTTAAAACGCCCAGCTTTAACAAGTAGAAAACCGCTAAAATGTTTTTAACAAGTAGCTATTGTTTTCAGGTGCAGTGTCTTTTTCTTGGTTTCCCTTTTCGCCAAGTTTGTTATTTACAGATAACACGTTACCTTCCTATTGTCTTATGTGAGGAATCATAATGTACAAAGCAATAACTATTTATAATAAATTACATTTTTTCAGCATCTCTCATGTTGGAGTATTCCACAACATATTAACAATTTGACAATATTTTTTATTCTAATATGATCTTTGCTCTTAATTGTGTACTGCTGTTGTGAAAGCTAATTTAAAAAAACATTTTAATCTGCTAAAGCGATTGAGCTTGCTTGTACACTTTAGTAGTTCTTTTCCTATCATATTAGGAGCGGGGTGGCTCAGTCGGTAGCGCGCCAGGCTTGTAATCTGTAGTTCCCAGGTTCGAGTCCCAGCTGGGTCAGCGTTGAGATTTATCTCCGCAAAAATTCCCCGCCTTGCCCACGGTCAGTAGGGGACACCGATGGGCTTGTAAAGGCCGCTGTCCGTCGGATGGGACGTTAAGCCATGGCCCCATGTGCGGGAGAGCCATACCCTGTGCACGTTAAAGAACACGCTGGATGGCCTTGACGGGAGGCTACCATCTGTCTCCCAACAGCTGTTCCAGTGGGTCCCCTCCCCCAACCTTCTCTGAGCCTTCGGGGTCCATGTGCCGCTCAGATTAAAACAACCCAACCCTTTTCCTATCATATCAGTTTTTGGGAACACTGTTAGAATTAAGACATGTAAACTTGACATAGAATTTGTGGGAGTATGCATGCACTTATGGGAGTGTGGAAACGTACTTATGATTTTTTAAAATGACAGATTTGTAATCTTTGATGCTTTATCAATCAAATAAAGTTTCAGATTAAACTGGGAATTTTTTAGCATCAAAATATTAAATAGCGATGGTAGGAAGACGAGTTTATATTTATGCAAAATTAGATAGGCTCATAAATATGAATGTCTGGAGCGATGGATATAAACCAATATCTAAAAAATGCAGAGTTTATGATGTAAGTTGCCCTTATTTTAGTAAAGAGCTGATATGAAAGCAAGAAATTGCTTTTAAGGACTTAAGCAGAATCTCTTCATTGAGATACAAGTTTTTTTTTTTGACTGTTTTTTATTAGCTCTTTCACTAAACTATGGAATGATCTGCCGATAAAAAATCAGTTGCCGATAATAAATCAGTTTTAAAAATTAGGTGAAAAATCATTAAAAATATGGAAAAAGTTTAGTGATATTTAGTTAAAAATCAATCCAAAGTGAATGCACAGTATTCCCTGTTAAGATAGACATCAAACATTAATTAATAGGTCTATCTTAACAAGGAATACTGTGCATTCACTTTGGATTGATTTTTAATTATATATTAACTTTTTAATTATATATTAACGTCTTAGCGTTAGTGACCTTATCATTAACTTCTGATAATCAATAGCAACGACTGAAAAACGTTGCTTCTTCTTGAGTATAGATGGCGCTGTCTCAGACACGTCTCAGTGAAGAAGATTTATAAGGTCTTATTCTGAAAAATTTCATTTTCCGACGCGTGGTGCAATGGCAGCGCGCTCTGGCATGAATCTGCAGAGATGCGGGTTCGATTCCCGCCCGCCGTGGCGGCGATAAATTTTTTTCAGAACCTATTAATTAGTGATATTTAGTGTTCAAGGAATAAAAAAAAATCAGTCTTTTTTTTCAATCTTTATTACATAACTTTTAAGATTTTCAAAATTTTAGATTAAAAAGTGAATATTTTTAGCATCAAAATTGTGTTTTGATGCCTAAAGGAACAATTGTTTCTCTGCCTTGGAGAACCTGTTTAAAGTATGATATTGCAACTATATATGGTAATAAGATAATAATCTTTCTACAAATAATTCTACTCCTATGATATCAATTTTTGTGACACTGTTAGCTTTAAGAAATGCAAACTTAGAACTTGTAGGAATAAGCATTGGAAAAGTACTTGTGGTTTCTTAAAATGATAACAAAGTTGCACTCTTTCTATGCTCTATATTTAGTATAAAAACTATTAAACTGGAGGAAAGTAGATTTAAATTCAGTATAGTCTTTAAAATGCTCAGCTTTAACAAGTAGAAAACCACTAAGATGTTTTTACATCATGGTTTAACCTATACCGTAGTGATACACGCACACATACTTGTAATCCATGCAGTTCCTATTTTGGGTTAGTAAAGATAAAGCGAATCCAGTCAAACATTGCTAACGGGGTAATTTAATACAAAAATATTTTTAAAAAATTTTGCTTTATAGTAACTATTAGACAAGTCTCTATAATGTAAATTATTTCAATACAAGGTTATTGTTTCTTTTAACCCAGGTATTACTATCCTCCATTGTATTCACTCTCATCTGCAATTTTTCAGTTTCAAGTGTGATTTCTAAGCGAATTTATTTCCGTATTTTTAGATAGAAATTATTCATATTAGATACTTTCAGCACTTCCTCATTCTGTGATGAGCCTTTAATAAGAACACATGCTGGGTTCCAAACTTTGATAGTCTGGGTATTGGGTGGCATTTTAATATTATACTATAGTGAGAAGAACTAACACGATTGAATGTTGATAGGCATATTATTTGTTTACGGTATGTAAGGGTTATTACCATTCCAATTCTATGTGATCGTACCATTAGATACCTTTCAATATGTATAACTTCCAAAACTGTTAAGTTAGAAAAAGTTTTAATATATCCTATTGTGATTCTTTTAATCCATATATTCTTCTGCCATGCGATTTTAAACTCCCACTGATTTATAGTTTTTTTTTTGGAATCGTTTTGTTGTGTAGAGGATGAAATATATGTATGCGGGTTTTCTAGTTGATTATATTTATGTAAGGCACTAATACAGTTGTGACTATGTAAATACAAATGTCTATTGGAGTTATTTAAATAAATATTTTGTGAAAGTTTCTTGCTGATCATGTTATATTTTTTGTATATGAAAAAGAAACACTGAAAAATTACCGGTTCCACATACCGGATAGGACACAATGTAGTTATCATAATCTTTTTTCCAGGATTTGGGTTGGGTTGTTTTACCTCTGAGTGGCACGTTTATGCACACCATGGGATAAATGACCAGGTCACATGGACCCCGAAGGTTGGGTTTGGGGATCCACTGGAACAGCTGTTGGGAGACAGATGGTAGCCTCCCATCAAGGCCCTCCAGCGTGTTCTTTAATGTGCACAAGGTATGACTCTCCCGCACACGGGCCACGGCTTAACGTACCATCCAACGGTTGGCGGCCTTCCCAAACCCATCGGTGTCCCCTACTGATCGTAGACAGGGCGGGGAATTTTGCAGAGATAAATCTCAACGCTCACCCAGCTGGGACTCGAACCTGGCGCGCTACCGACTGAACCACCCCCGCCCCATTTTTTTTCCAGGATTAGTGATGAATAGTTTTCTGTAGTTGACAGTTCAAGTTTTGAAAAGTAAGCGTGAATATTGTGCGTTTTTTGATGTGGTTTAGTATTGAAACATTTGCGTAGCAACTACTAACCAATCTGAACAATTAAATATTATGTAGCAAAGGAAATTTCACTTGGATTTTTTGTCCAGTAATCGAACTGGTCTCATGAAACTTAGAATGTCGAGGATCAGATCCAGGGGAGTAATCTGAAACAAAAAATAGTGAACATACGGGGCGGATAGAGTCTAATTTCTGTTTATAAAATTTAGAGATTTGCTGGAGGGTCGAAACAAAATAAAAAAAAAATTCAGAAAAAATTATTATAAAAAAAAATTTATAAAAAAAAATTGAGAACAGGGGTCTGGAAATCTTTCTGAGATATTACTACTAAAAGAATAAGCATTTATATAACAAATTCTTTGTTGCCAAGTATCAATGCTTTAGTTTTACAAAAGGTGTTCCGAGTTGCGACGGTTCGCTTTAACAAATGTTTGAACTTGTATTCATTTGACATGCAGCCTATACACGTTGCTGTCAGTGGTGTATGCATAGTTGATGTTTCTTTAGTATTCATATAGGTTATTCAATTCATTTAGTATTCAATTGTTTATGCCTTGGGTGGGGCGGGAGTGGCTCAGTCGGTAGCGTGCCAGGCTCGTAATCTGTAGTTCCCAGGTGGGTGAGCCCCAGCTGGGTGAGCGTTGAGATTTATCTCCGCAAAATTCCCCGCCCTGCCCACGGCCAGTAGGGGACACCGATGGGCTTGGAAAGGCCGCCGTCCGTTGGATGGGACGTTAAGCCGTGACCCCGTGTGCGGGAGAGCTGTGCACGTTAAAGAACACGCTGGATGGCCTTGACGGGAGGCTACCATCTGTCTCCCAACAGCTGTTCCAGTGGGTCCCCTCTCCCAACCTCAGCCTTCGGGGTCCTTGTGACCTGGCCATTTAGCCCATGGTGTGCAAAAAAGTGCCGCTCAGAGGTAAAACAACCCAACAACTCTATGCCTTGGTCGCTTTACCATAGATCCTCCTAGTCAAATCTACTGATCCATTACTGGGATGTGCTAATATTGCGGATCTAGGTAAACTGTGTCTAGCTGAAGTGTATCTGGACACCATATTCTTTGGGTAGCAAATGGTATGCCTTGAATAGTAAATCTAGGAAGGGGAGTTTACTGTATGTCTCTGCAGGCGACAAATTCAAACTAGAAGAACTTGTAATAAAGGTATAACAGCAAATACAACAGATAATCTCTTCTTTCACTCTCAACAACTCTCTGAATACATAACACAGGAAATGGACAACATTCACCACACGCTCAACCACACACTAGCCCATGCTACTCTGGCTGCTCAAAATAAATATAAGTGTGTAAAGCTTTCTTCAAAGCTTTCATTAGATACTTCTACAACTTAAGCTTTAACTTCAAGTGCAATATTTCTTCTAAATCTGAACTCATCCATCATGCATTGGAATACTAAGGAGTTCAAAATAAAATCTCTTACATCAATCAGCTCTTACAAGGAAATAGTATTTCGGTCACTGCCATTCAAGAAGTCTCATTTTCAAAACTCACACCTAACATCCAAATAAATTTTGTAACCTAAAGAGAAAAATGTCTTCTAGCAAAGGAGCAGCGCTCTCCATAAATTGTCACCACAGATACAGATAAGCCTTCCAAAACATAATACAATATTAGAAGCAGTAGCAATTAGAGTAAAAATAAGCTCCTCAACCTTGTCAATAAGGTCCTGTTTGACATTGTCTGCCCACCGCATCCTAGATCTCCCCCTCTTTCTGAGGCCTTTAGGCACACTGTTCATAACCCTATTCGTTAATCTATAATTATCCATATGGGTAACACTGCCAAACCAACCGAGTCTCTGCACAATATGCTGCTTAAAGGAAGTTGCCGATTCCGTTGCCTAACTTTATCATTACTTAGAAAATTGAACCATGTAATGTCCAAGATACTGCGTAAGCATCTAGAATCAAAGCATTGAATTTTCTGTTATCTTGTTTACAAAGTGTCCAAGTTTCACTACCATAACTAACCCTAGAAAGAACCAAACTATTATACAGTCTAATTTTAGTCTTTAGGTGTATAGGCCTATTTCTCCACACTCTATAGATTCCTAAAAGTCCCCGAGGCAATCCCTATTCACCTGTTAATCTCATGCCGCACATCACCAGTGTCTGTTACATAACTCCCAAGTTAATTAAACTGACTCTTGCTCAAGGGTGCAACCATTCAGAGCGACTGAAGCACCAACTTCTGATCAATTTTCATCACTTTTGTTTTATCTCTGTTTATCTCCAAACCAACTCTATTACCAGTCTCATTAACAGCCCTAATGAATGAATTCATCTCATCAACATCATTAATCAACAAGGTCAAATCATCAGCATATTTTTAATCGGAAAAATTCAGATCTCTAGACCCTTTAAAGCCCAAAATCTTTCCCTTGCAGTGATTTTGCATAACATAATCAATAATCAAACAAAAGAGAAAAGGAGACAAAATGCACCCTTGTCAAACATCAGAAGCAAGGCTAAATCAATTGCTTCAAGCCTCACCAACTCTCACACAACTCAGTGTTATTATAGAGAGTTTACATTAACTAACTTGTCTGGTATGCCATACGATCTCGCAATTACCACAAATTATGACGATCAACAGAGTCGAAAGCTTTTTGAAATCAACAAAGATCCTGAAACTCTAAACATTTCTCAAGAATCTGCCTGAGTGAAAATATCTGATCTATACACCCCCTTACCACTTCTGAATCTATATTGCTCATCGCACAAGAGTGTCAACCAGATATTCTTAATTCTATTAAACACAATCGTGCAAAGAACTTTACCTCGAACAGAGAGTGTAACCCTATAGTTATCACAACCCCTATAGTTATCACAAGAACTGCGATCACCTTTTTTGAAAATAGGGATTATAATAGCTCTGGTAAAATCCTTAGGAACCATGCTTTGATCATTAAAGATATTCAAAATTTCAGTCATCAATATGGTAACCAAAATATCCCCACAGAACTAACCACATTGTTTAGAACACTGAAATGCTCAGCCCACCTAGCCAAGACAGATTCCTCACCTTCCATAACCTTACCTTATTTATCCTTCAATCCCTGTATACCTGTTCGTTTTCTACCACACAAAACATTAACTATATGGTACAGCTCTCTGCTGTTGTGCTGTCTAACTGCTTCCTCGGCTTTGTCAGCCAAATCATCAAGCCAAAGATTCTTATTAGCAGCTAACTGATCCTTTACACTTTTATTAAGTTCTCTGTAATGCTTTCTATTAGGACTAGTAGGTTATTGATTAAGGTCATTCCTGCAGTTTTTTCTTTCCGAAATAAGCTCAAGTGCCTTATCACTCAGATAATTCTGCCTCCTCTGCTCCTTTTTTTCCTAAAAGAGTTCTGTTAGTGTCCAAAAAAGTCTGTTTAAAATGATCCCATTCTTCCTCAACTTCAGTAGTAAGCATACCATGACTGTCATAATGACTAAGTAATCTATCATGGTAAGCTTTGGCTATAACTGGGTGTTTCAGAGCTTCAGTATTAAAAGTAAAATTTTTAACCCTAGCACAACACTTTTTAAGTTTAAGTTGCAAGACCCTTTTAACAAGGTAATGGTCAGATCGAATTTCAGCTCCCCTATATGCCCTGGTATTCCTAACAGAACTAGCCCATTTGCTGTTAATTAATATATAATCAATCATATTCTTATGCAGCCCATCAGGTGAAACCTATGTGTATTTATGTATGTCGTTGTGTTTGTAATATGTGTTAGTTATTCTGAAACCATTGAGTTTACCTGTAGGAGACGTTGCCCATTGCCATTGCAGCTACCAATACCAAAAGGGCCTATTACTCCTCCCCAAAGGTCAGAGTCAGTACCAACTTTGGCATTGAAGTCACCAAAAACAGGGGTAATATCTCCTTTCTTGACAGAATTCAAAATATTCTGAAGTTGTACGTAAAACCAGAGGCGTAGCGAAGAACTATGTTGTTTTTTTGTGGGGGGGGGGGGGAAGGGAAATCGAAAATCAAGTTTTGTCAACTAAGAAAATAATAAAATAATGTCTGTCAGGTTCGTACCTAGAATTTCGCTCCGTGGGGGGAGGAGCCATAATTTCTCAGAAATAATCCCAATATTTATATCTCGCCTGATTTGTAGCAAGTAAATAGGAATTTTCCCAACTTCCCATGATTAGACCTACTTTCCTTATTTTCACATATCCAATCCAAATCTTTATATCGCTCCTGAATTTGCCAAGTCACTTCAAATTCCTCAAACTCCTCAAAATTTTACCAAGTTTTCTCGATTTTGTCAACTCCTTAATTTCACAAAAACAGTCCCAATTTTCACAACCCGCCCGTATTTTACCAAGTGGATTCGAATATTTCCAACTGCCCTAGATTTTGCCAAGTCACGTCGAATTTTGCCAACTGCTCTTAGATTTTGTCAAGTTTCCTAAAATTTTCAAACTCGCCATAATTTTACAGACAAAAATACCAATTTTTACATTTCACCTGAATTTTGCCAACTCCCTAAGATTTTGCTAAGTCACTTCGAATATTCCAACTCCCCAAGATTTTGCCAAGTGACTGCGAATTTTGTCAGTTCTCCACGATTTTGCCAACTCACCGCTATTTTACTAAGTGGCTTCAAATTTTGCCAATTGCTCTAGATTTTGCCATCTCGATTTTCTCGTGTCCTTGATTTGCCAAATTGCCTCGAATTTGACAATTACCCTAGATTTTGCTAACTCCCCTTAATTTTACAAAAAAAAATATTGCAAATTTTCACAACTCACCTAGATTTTACAGAGTCACTTCGAATTTTGCCAACTCCGCTTTACTTTGGGAGGGAGCCTCCCCCATCTCCCCCATAGCTACGCCCCTGCGTAAAACCTATCCTTCTCACCCTTATTGGCATCTTCAGTGGGGGCATAACAGCAGATAACATTCAAGTCTTTAATGCTTATGTGAAATTTTGCTGTAAGAAACCTTTCTTTAATACATTCATATCCTAGAATAGCATCACTAGCGTATCTGCTGAGAAGCAGACCTTCGCCTTGGTGATGCTTATTATGATCCCTCCCTGAAAAGAGAAATTTAAAATTATTTTTAAGAATCTGACCTTTATCTGTCCAATTATTACTTACCCCTTATCTGTTTAGATATTCTCAAGACGAGAAAATCTAAATTATAACGGTAGAATTCTTGTGTGAGGACATCAAGAGAATAAGCTCTGTGAACTCACATTCCAACTATCTATGGAGAGAAAATGGTTAGTGGGATGTTTAAAGAAACTATATTTATTGAGAGAGGGAATGCCGATAATATCAAACAGCCCCCTAATCCCCCACCTCTAAAGGCTGAAGCCATCTACACTGGAAGACTTCCTCCAATGTAGAATTCGACGATGCCAGTAGAAGCAAGAGTTCAGGTGCCTGCGATGACCTCTGTACAGAATTATCCACCAGCTGATAAAACATATCCCGTGAATCTATTCACTTGGGAATGTCAACCCACAAACAAACAGAAAACACAGCAGAAGATTCTCCCTCCATAAAATAAAAAAGTGCTGCAAAATCAGGATCCATAATCAAGCTCAGAGTCTTAACCAGTCCAGTAAGTTTATAAGGTCAGCACTAGGACACTGTGTGGATGACCACTCCTCAGCAGGATATAAAAAAAACGAAAAGTAGCCATAGTTGTCTAGATCAGTAAGCCATAATGATCTGGCAGCCCTTCCCTTTCGTTCCCTTTTTGAAAGGTACTAACGGCCTGCACCTTGAGAAGGCGGGGTCAGACATTAGGTGTTAGGCCTGGCCTGTTCTATGCACCATTATAGGGGATTGGTGCATAGCTCTCCTTCCAATGACTACCTAGCATTAAAATCCATCAATATTGAACTTTACTTTTGCCGTCCCACAAATAGTATACTTACTAAACTGGACAGTGCATCATGATCAAATTGGTAGCGATCATGAAATTTATTTTCATCCTCTTTGTTATTCTATTCCATGTGCTTTTAAGCCTTTGCTAGGAATAAACAAACAAAAATTACGCCAATATTTTCCTCTTCGTTTAACATTTATTTTACCACCACCTCCCCTAAAACTTTTCTTGATTACATGCCTGTTCTGATTTTTAGCCTTTGATCTATCAAGAAGAGAACAAACCTGAATCACCAGTTTTTAAAATTTTTTTGGCAGACTCTATTCGTTTACTAAACTTGTTTTTGAGCAAAACGCCCCGAAGTAGTAAAAAAAGACTTTTACCTTTTATTGATTGGCACCAATTTGAACAAAAAACACAATAAAAAAAATACCCTACCCAAACTACAACTCAAACTCATTCATCGAATTCAACACCGCCTTAGATAATGTTTTACAGCACAGCACAGTAGACACAAAAAATCACACTACACGCAAACACACTATTTATGTGTTTTATATTTACAACAAAAAAATCTTTTCAGACTCCAATCTCAATAACAGGAATTAAATGTAAAAATCTAAAAAATTTCCACAAAAATGTATGTTGTACCCTAGTTAAAGCAAGCATAATTTAAGCATTTTAGCCTGTTTTAGAGTTCATTATAAATACAGAAAAAAAACGAAGTACGTGCATATAAAATTCAAAATTTCTTTAAAGGTTAAACTCTCGTAATTTTTTCCCCTTAACTTTCTATCGTTACATTTTATCTGATAAGTTTGCTTCGCATATTCTCGAAGAAATGTGGTTTTAATCTGCATTAAAGCAAATGCAAAATCATAATTTCTTTCATGCCTTAAATAGTAAAGTCTGAAACAAGCTAAGAAATATAAAACTGTATTAACAACTACAGCAAAAAAAAAATCGATTTTTTTACTTTAACCGATTTTACTGGAATTGAAAACCAAAAATATTCTAACTTTCACGCAATTTTTTATGATTTAAAAACGAGACAGATTGTTCGTGTTCCTTTGATCAATAGTGAAGCACCTTAGCCATTCGACCAGCGAGACAAGAATAGCATTATTTTCTCCAAGTATGAGGTTTAGGAGTACAATTTTAATTGTTTTTAAATTCAATCATTTAAAGTGAACCTGGTGCCAAAAATGCGCTTTTTTCAGTTTTTTTAAATTAAGAATTTTTTAACTCTAAAGTGGTAAAAAACTACGCTATGCTTATCCAACCCGTAGTTCATAAAAAATAATCAAAATACTGAATCCAAAATTTTTTTCCAGAACTTTTAAGGTACAAACTAAACACTTTTTGCCATTTCATGGTGGTCATTAAAATGTATTTTTTTGTGTTTTAATATTGTGTTTGTTTTTTTCCTGTTCATTGCATGGCTCATTACAAATGTATGCTTTTGCTTTTAAAGAAGCTAAGTTTTCCTCTCTCAAAAGTCTTTAATAAAGATAAGTCTACTGCTCTTCAAGAATAATTTTTTTTCTAATGGCCCTTCAATAAATTCTTTGAGTTCGACGGGTCTGATGTAAACGATACTTACTCTACTTAAACTGGAATGAAGGAGGATTAAGCGAATAAGTTCTCGTATTTTGAAATTCAACTCTTTTACCTAATAACCTTCCTAATGGTTTTTGAAATGATTTCATTATCTCTCACAGTTAAAAAGTTACGGAAATTGGATAAAAGAGTTTCTCGCAAAATAAGATATATCTTTTTTGTTCATTTCGATAAGGCTAGAGGTTTCTCCCATACATTGTGTAACACCTCGAGAACTGGTTAGTGATTGTATTACATCGCGTTACATGAGAGATAAGAGTGTCGAGTTGATATCATGCAACGCTAAATTGGTTTTTCGCAAAAGTTTACATTTTGCGCTGTAAAATTGAAATTTGACTATTATTGCTATGATATTCATTTGCTATGCTGATTACCGTACCTAAAACGAAGACTCGTACAAAAAACGAAAGTGTCATGTAACACGGAATCAGGGAAAAATCTAATGTGGTCTAATGTGGTGTCTTGACATAGCAGGAAATTGGCCCTTAAAATTCGTGAAAACAGCGTTGCGTAATTTATGGATTCTGCAGTCCCCAGTAAGAAACAAAATCTATGCATGTTAGATTGCGTTGTATAGGCCTGATGGAAGACTTCCATCTGTCTCCTAGCAGTGTCCAATCGGTCTCCTTCCTAACCCAACTCCGAGTTCTTGTTAGTTGGCCATTTAGCCCATTGTATGCATGTTCGTATAAAAATCCCGACTCCATCAGCACCCTGGAAGAAATTGCGCATGCCTCATCAGTTGACAATAGTTATGTTTCTTTCCATTGCTTAACCAACTTTAAAGAAAATTGCTTACAGCAGAAGTAACTTTGATATTTTGCTTTATTTCATTATACTCCAAAATGTTTTTTACCAGATTAAATATGTTAATATTACTAGATTTTATTTTTACGATATTGTTAAATGTCGTGGCCGAGTGGTTAGCACGCTTGGCTACTGATCTAAGGGACCTGGGTTCGAACCCCGGATTAGGCATGGATGTGTGTCTCGTTTTTCTGCTGAGGTGCTGCCATCCTCTCAGATCTCCTACTGTGGCATTATAAACTGACAGGCTCCTGTCAGACCTCTGTGGCAAGCAGCTGCTTGAGGGGGTATTTATTTATTTTTTATTTTTTTTTTAAGCATAATGTTTACGATATGTTAAATGCTAATATATTGTTTTCACCACATCAGATTAATGCTTATTTTAATGTAAATTTCACATTCTGTCTGTCTGAAGTCTTGGTTGCAGAAAAAGATAAAGGGGTGGGAGGAGAGGCAAGCCATGCAATCGAGATAGAAAAGGGTAGTTACGTTTATCATATAAAGCTTTTGCTGCTGCTGAGTACCATTTTTGCTGACGTCACAGAGTAATGAGGATAATTCAGTGTCAAAGCTTTTAACAACAATTAACAACTTCAATTCAAGCGATTAAAAAGCAACAGACAATAAACCGTTGCGTAATAAAATGATATATTAGTTATGTCATCGAATGTATAAAAAGAAACATTTCTTCGAATTCTATCAATATGGCTTAGGCGGCCCTCAGTTAAACATTTCACTAAAGTTCCCCATTATTAGCATTGTATTGAGAACCAGATTTTCCTAGCAATAGAGCCTGTTATCTCTTAGTAAAGGAAGCCCCTAAGGTAAAATGATTTCTCCTTATCGATTACAATTAATTACGGTTGCGTAGTGCAACCTTAATATGGTGATAATTGGATAGTAATAAGTTGTACCAAATATCATATTATAAAATGAATGAATATTAGGATCTTATCCGAATACACCCCTCTACTAAGGGTTGGCAATTATGATTTAAAATATGGGTAGCATGCTTTGTTCATTTTTCGTCTGAAAGTATTCTGGGAGAAGGCTTAATCAAAGACACCACTGGCCGTTCGTGAAATATAAATTCCCCCTTGGGCATTTGAACCTATGGATTTTAAGGGTTGGATTTTGTTGAGTAGCGTTCTAAGCTATTCCAGGGTAGTTTGGACAAGGAATTTCGCATGTAGAGCGCCATCTTACATCCGAGTTGTTAGTAAATGGGCAATTGCATCCCTATAGTAATTGGATGATTCCAGGTTAGAGTGTTTTCTGGTTTAAAATATGAGTAGCTTGCTTTGTTCATTTTTCGTCATTAGAGAATCAAAGATGTAGTGCTATTAAGAGTTAATAGTGGCTATTCTGGTTCTCAATACTTGGATGTTTTATTTCCTTAGTGCTACGTATTTTGAATATTAATGTTAATCGAAATGAGCCAGAATTGTATTTTGCCACTTTTTGATAGTTTTGGATAAATGTGATTGTCACATATATTAAGATGTTTATTAATGTGTATTATTAAATGAAAGTGCGTTTTACTTTTTATTTGTTTAGTTGCTTTTATTTTACTCTATTTTTTAGCTCGTTTTCAGGAAAAACGAGCTCATGTTTTCACTCTGTCTTCTGTCTGTCGATTTGCAGATCTTTAATTCTTTGTTTTTAGAGCTAAATTAAAACTTATTTCTGGGTTGAATAGGTATTGATGAAATATTAAGATTCCGACTTTAGGAATGTATCCACTGTTAAAGGGCGAAATTATAGCTATAAAATGAGGAATTATTATTATTATTAAAGTATTATAATTATTATTATTATATATTATTATTAAAGTAATAATATATTATTATATTAAAATTATTATTATTATATAAAAATTATTATAATAAACAATTATTATAATTATTATTATAATTAATTATTATTATTCCTAAAGTCTAAATCGTAATATTTCATCAATACCTATTCAACCCAGAAAGAAGTTTTAAATCGCCTTATCACTCAAATGACATTGTCTCCTTTGATCCTTTTTACTCAGAAGTGTACTATTGGTTTCAGGAATAGTTTTTTAAAATGGCTCTACTCTTCTTCCGATTCGGTTGTAAGCAAACTACGATTGTTCTAACGACTAAATAAGCTGTCGTTGTAAGCTTTGGTTATTTCCACTGGCGTCGGGAAAAAAGGCAAAAATGTGACTCCATTTCAAAAATTGATCGAAAAAACTAATTCTATAGAATAATATCAGGTGTACGAAAAATAAACGCTTTTTGCTTTACGAAATGTTGGTATTTTTTACATTTTCTTTTGTTTCCCGAAGCAAAACATATATTTTTATTTATTAAATTTAAAGAACTTTTATTACATGACTTTTCAATAATAATTCCTAATTTTCTGTCTTGTTTTCGGGCATCTTTAGTTATATTATGATATATGCATGATTCCTTTTTTACCAACTGCGCTCATTAATGAATGACTCCATCGAAATTTCTATCTTGAAACACTGATTTATTATTTTGCCCTTCTTCTGAAAAATATATTCACTTCCCTCCCCCTGAAAAAATCCAACCGACGCCTATGATTGTTTCTGGTAATTATTTTATATTACTTTTATTTTTATTTTGATATATAAACTTTTATTTTATCATTAATGTAACATCTTTTAAGCTTCAATTACAAGACACTTTTATCAAGGTAACAGTCAAACCCAATTTCGACTTCTCTGTATGTCCTGATTTTTCTTACAGACTATCACATTTGCTGTTAATTAATATAATGATTTTAAAAAACAAGTTTATAACTTTGAGAAGATGTATATATTTATTACTAAATGGTAGATATAAATGAAATACATAGAAATATTGCCAAACACGTCAAGTTTCGTCAGATGTATCGGAATGACATTTCGATGTGACATCCAGATCTAACACGACAAATATCCCACCTGTAATGAATGAGGTTGACTTAACTTATCTGTCGTGACTTCTGCAACTGTACCTGTAATGTTTGCCCCGTAGATCATTAACATTTGTGTGTAAAGGTGGAAAGTACATTTTTTAATTAATAAATCCTCATAAAAAAATCTAGTAGAGTTAAATCGGGGGATCGAGGTGGCCATTATATCAGACAGTTTGGCCTACCCCCCGATTTGAAAAACTTGTTTTGCTTATATACCTACAAATGTTGAAGATCTGCAGGCAAGAATTACAGGTGCTGTTGCAGATTTCACCACAGACATGCTACGTCGCGTCTGGGAAGTAATTCACTATAGGTGGGATATTTGTTGTCTTACATCTGGAAGTCACATTGAACTGTCACTCTGATACATCTGACAAAACTTTGTCTTTGTCTACATTTCTATGCATCTGATGTGTATCTACGACTTATTAATAAATATATACATGAAAGCGTATATTTATAAATGTCTTGGCGTGTGTAGTGTTAGTTCTCCTCAAAGAATTAAATTTACTTATTTGTGGGCAGCTCGCTAGAAATGAGAAATTTGGACTAGGGGTACGGCAATATACATCGATTCTATGACTCCCTCCCCCCAAATAATGATTTACCCACAAGTAACACTGGAAGTAGAAGGCTACAATGGAGGTTGACGGTCTGCTTTTTTATTACTGTTTAAACAGCTAGTTTTTTTTCATCTTCGGAGCTAGAGGGATCCGTTCTATCGCGCTTAACCTCATTTTCACCATTGCCTGTAGGAGACATTTCCCATTGCAACTGCCAATGAGAAAAGGACCAATCATTCCTGTGCAAAATTATAGATATATGTAGAAACAAAAATAAAAAATTCAATATATGGTACCTAACACATATATGAATATAATCATAATCCATTTGGTATGAACACGTTTAATTCTTAAAGTGTAAGATTCCTAAAACTGAACTAACTCTGGTGCTCAAAATAAATTTGAAGTGTTTTCAGAGTATAAAAAAAATATCTTTAATATAGTTCATATCAGAAATAACCAATTAACAGAATTAGCTCTTAGCTTTAAAAGTATTTCGGTTGTTTTACCTCTGAGCCACACTTATTTGCACACCATGGGGTAAATGTCCAGGTCACAAGGACCCAAAGGCTCAGATAAGGCTGGGGGAGGGGACCCACTGGAACAGCTGTTGGGAGACAGATGGTAGTCTCCCATCAAGGCCATCCAGGGTGTTCTTTAACGTGCACAGGGTATGGCTCTCCCGCACACGGGGCCACGGCTTAACGTCTATCCGACGGACGGTGGCCTTTCCAAGCCCATCGGTGTCCCCTACTGACCGTGGGCAGGGCGGGGAATTTTGCGAAGATAAATCTCAACACTGACCTAGCTGGGACTCAAACCTGGGAACTACAGATGACTAGCAGAGCGCGTTACCGACTGAGCCACCCCCGCCCTTTAAAAATAGACCTTGTGGTCCATTATAATCGCTTCAAATGCACTCAAATAAATTTTAAAAAATTATAATTCTTTTTAGTCTCAATATATGTATACATTTGATAATCGAACTGATGACTTTTCAGTTACAGGTATAAACCAAATTATTGCGCTAAACCTTGTTTGCATGTCGACTATTGAAATGATTCCTGAATTCGGTGTAGGACAAATATTTAATACTTTCCCACCGATTTTTTTTCTACAATGATGACCAAGATCTTATGTGTAAAATTCAAAGATCTATAACCAATTAAATTGATCATAATTCTAATTTATTTTTCTGCTGTTTCTACGTTTCAGAGAGTGTCGATACAGAGTAGGTTTAACGCAATTTTCATAGTATCGAATTACTATGAATTTATATTTTATAACTCTGAGAAATTATTTCGATCTTGCTCCTAAAATTAAATTCGATAGAATTAAAACACTAGATCTCAATTTATTACAACTTCTGTTATTTCCGATTATGTTAATAATCACAACGAAAAAATTAAAAATAAAATTTTCCCGCCTGAAATGTGCTTCAAAAAATTTCCCTTCTGAAATACACTTCAAAATATTTTCTGCCTGAATTACGCTTAAAAAAATTTCCCGCCTGAAATATGTACCAAAAATTTCCCTGTCCAAAGGCATATAATCTTACCTGGCCTAAATACGGTTTCAATTTACTCATAATTTTTTTTTTCTCTGTGGCCCAGCGGTTAGATCAGGCGTGTCCAAACTTTTGACTTCCCTGGGCCACATTGAGCAAAGATTTGACTTCCCTGGGCCACATTCAGTGAAGATGAATTGTTTTGGGCCGCACATAAAATATATAATATAGTTAATGTATATGGGGCAAGTCTAAGTATTGGGGCAAGTCTACGGTGGTGCGGTGCGTGACGTAGGAACTGGGCACGTGGCCATGCGCCAAGATCACGGGCAGAACGGGATTCATCGAGAGGAAAGCCAACGGGTCGGATCGATTTGGCGAACTTTCGCGAACGTTCGATGGCCCCTTTTTCTGTGAAGGGCTCCCTTGGCCAAAAGGATTAGGAAATCAAAATACAATGCAATATACTGCATACAAATATTGTAATTCTTCAAAAAATTCGCCGTCGAGTTGATACACACATAATTCGAAACGTAAATTCTCATGGCATACTAAGATGTTCATATTTTTATTTCAAAATAAATGTCAACGAATCGATTATATATGAAAAATATTGCACACATTTATTTTTTTAATAAAAATGTGTAAATTTAAATATTTTCATAATTTGCGTTTGGGCCGTATTTTAAAGGCTTTTGGGCCGCACTTTAGACAAGCATGGGTTAGATGCTTGGTTACTGATCAAAGGCACCTGGGTTCGAGCCACGGTAAGGCATAGGTGTTTGTATTGTCTTTCTGCTGAGGTCCCGCCATCCTCACAGACCTTCTGTAATATGGTTTCTAATATGAAAGTGATAGGCTGTTGTCAGACCTCTGTTGCCAGCAGCTGCTTGAGGCGATATTTATTAATTGCTTTTATTTAAATCTCGCTTAAAATCCGAGATTTTCACTGCGGATTTACTTAGTTTTTTCATTTACAGTTTACAACTGCTGCCCTAATTATTTTATGTCGTATAATCTGACTTTGATTCGTTGACAATAAGCTTTTACTCTCTTGATCACAACCAGTCCATTTGTTGTTAATCAATATATATCAATCATATTCCTATGCAGCCCACCAGGTGAAACACATGTGTACTTATGTATGTCGTGGTGTTTGTAATAAGTGTTAGTTATTCTCAGATCATTAAATTTACTTATGTGTAGGAAATATTGCCCATTGCCATTACAGCTACCAATACCAAAAGGGCATATCACCCCAAAGGTCAGTCAGTACCAACTTTGGCATTGCAGTCACCTAGAACAACGGTAATATCTCCTTTCTTGACAGAATTCAAAATATCCTGAAGTTGTTCATAAAACCTATCCTTCTCATCCTCATCGACATCCTCAGTGGGGGCAAAACAACAGATAACATTCAAATCTTTAATACTTGTTTGAAAGTTTGCTGTAATATCATTAATGCACTCATATCCTAGAAGAGCATCAATGGCGTATCTGTTGAGGAGCAAACCTATGCTTTGGAGATGCTTTTTATCTTCCTTCCCTGAAAAGAGAAATTTGAGATTATTTTTTAGTATCTGACCTTTATCTGTTCTTATAGTCCTGCGATTATCAAAATTTTTTGCTCACGGCACACTAAAAATTTAAGTTTGTAACACTAGGAAAGACTCGAGTATGCGCAGTTTGCCTTCAGTAATAGCTATTTCTGTGGAGTCGAGTGTAAAAGAAGATCTGTTCTGTTCAAGTTCTGACCTGCATTGAGGTTAGTGCTACGCCTACGTGTTATACGCATGTTTTGTGTCAATTTTGGTGTTAACCTTAAGATTTAATATAGGTAAGTTTTTAATGAAACGGAAAAAGTTAAATAAAGAATCAGTGGCAGAAAGTAACAACAAAATGTTTATAAACTTCCTTTTACATACACTATCATCCGAAATTTCATGGCAGATCATCTGAGAACCACTAATCTAGTCTCTTGCAAGCCGAGAATATCTAAGTTATAACTGTGGAATTCTTGTGTGATGACATTAAGAGAATAATCACTGTGCAGAGTACTCACATTTCAAGTACATATGGAGAGAAAATTATTAGTGGGATCTATAAACAAACTATGGTTATTGAGAGAGGAAGTGACGACAATATCAAAAATCTCCCTAACTTCAGGGGCAAAGACCATTCCTCCATTGCTAAACACCGTTCCCTCATTGCTAAAGACTTAAGCCACCAATGATGATAGAAACTTCAGACACCACCTTTACAAGTGAACCTTTTAAACGCAAACACACTATTTATGTGCTTTATTTTTCCAAAAAAAATCTTTTCAGACTCCAATCTCAATAACAGGAATTAAATGTAAAAATCTAAAAAAATTCCACAAAACTGTATGTTGTACCCTAGTTAAAGCAAGCATAATTTAAGCATTTTAGCCTGTTTTAGAGTTCATTATAAATAGAGAAAAAAAAAAAACGAAGTACGTGCATATAAAATTCAAAATTTCTTTAAAGGTTAAACTCTCGTGATTTTTTTTCCCCTTAACTTTGTATCGTTACATTTTATCTGATAAGTTTGCTTCGCATGTTCTCTAGGACAAAAAACTATCCTTGATACTTGAAACTTTGCGTGGACATGCAAAATCATAATTTCTATCATGTCTTAAATAGTGAAGTCTGAAACAAGCTAAGAAATATAAAACTGTATTAAAAACTACAGCAAAAAAAATTCGATTTTTTTTACTTTAACCGATATTACTGAAATTGAAAACCAAAAATATTCTAACTTTCACGCAATTGTTTATAATTTGAAAACGAGACAGATTGATCGTGTTCCTTTGGTTAATAGTGAAGCACATTAGCCATTCGACCAGCGAGACAAGAATAGCATTATTTTCTCCAAGTATGAGGTTTAGGTGTACAATTTTAATTGTTTTTAAATTCAATCATTTAAAGTGAACCTGGTGCCAAAAATGCGCTTTTTTCAGTTTTTTTAAATTAAGAATTTTTTAACTCTAAAAAGGTAAAAAAAAAACTACAATATGCCTATCAAAACCGTAGTTTATAAAAATATAATCAAAATACTGAATCCAAACATTTTTTTCCAGAACTTTTAAGGTACAAACTAACCACTTTTTGCCATTTCATGGTAGTCATTAAAATGCATTTTTTTGTGTTTTAATATAGTGTTTGTTTTTTTCCTGTTCATTGCATTGCTCATTACAAATTTATGCTTTTGCTTTTAAAGAAGCTAAGTTTTCTTCTCTCTAAAGACTTTAATACAGATAAGTCTTCTGCTCTTCAAGAATAATTTTTTTTCTAATGGCCCTTCAATAAATTCTTTGAGTTCGACGGGTCTGATGTAAACGATACTTACTCTTCTTAAACTGGAATGAAGGAGGATTAAGCGAATAAGTTCTCGTATTTTGAAATTCAACTCTTTTACCTAATAACCTTCCTAATGATTTTTGAAATGATTTCATTACCTCTCACAGTTAAAAAGTTACGGATATTGGATAAAAGGGTTTCTCGCAAAATAAGATATAACTTTTTTGTTCATTTCGATAAGGCTAGAGGTTTCTCCCATACATTGTGTAACACCTCGACACTGGTTAATGATTGTATTACATCGTGTTACATGAGAGATAAGAGTGTCGAGTTGATATCATGCAACGCTAAATTGGTTTTTCGCAAATGTTTACATTTTGCGCTGTAAAAGTGAAATTTGACTATTATTGCAATGATATTAACTTGCTATGCTGATTACCGTACCGAAAAGGAAGACTCGTACAAAAACGAAAGTGTTATGTAACACGGAAACAGGGAAAAGGGTTCGACCAACTCTAATGTGGTGTCTTGACATAGCAGGAAATTGGCCCTTAAAATTCATGAAAACAGCGTTGCGTAATTTATGGATTCCGCAGTCCCCAGTAAAAAACAAAATCTATGCATGTTATATTGCGTTGTATAGGCCTGATGGAAGACTTCCATCTCTCTCCCAGCAGCTGTCCAATCGGTCTGCTTCCTAACCCAACTTCGAGTTCTTGTTAGGTGGCCATTTAGACCATTGTGTGCATGTTCGTATAAAAATCCCGACTCCATCAGCACCCAGGAGGAAATTGCACATGCCTGATCAGTTGACAATAGTTATATTTCTTTCCATTGCTTAACCAAATTTAAAGAAAATTGTTTACAGCAGAGGCGACTTTCACATTCTGCTTTATTTTATTATACTCTAAAATGTTTTTTTCGAGATTAAATATGTTAATATTACTAAATTCTATTTTTACGATATTGTTAAATGTATAATGTTTACGATATGTTAAAAGCTAGTATAATGTTTTCACCACATCAGATAAATGGTTTTTTTTAATATTATTTAGTTTACCACATTGAGCTTTTGCTGTTGCTGAGTACCATTTTTACTGACGTCACAGAGTAATGAGGATAATTCAGTGTCAAAGCTTTTAACAACAATTAACAACTGCAATTCAAGTGATTAAAAACAACAGACAATAAACCATTGCATAATAAAATGATGTATTTATTATGTCATCGAATGGATAAAAAGAAACATTTCTTCGAATTCTATTAATATGGCTTAGGCGGCCCACAGTTAAACATTTAATTAAAGTTCCCCATTAGCATTGTATTGAGAACCAGATTTTTCTAGCAATAGAGCCTGTTATCTCTTAGTAAAAGAAGCCCCTAAGGTAAAATGACTTCTCCCTATCGATTACAATTAATTACGGTTGCGTAGCTGCAACCTTAATATGGTGATAATTAGATAGTAATAGAGTATAGAGTCCCCCAACAGAGTTTAGGCATTTGAACCTACGGATATTAAGGGAAAGTACTCAGCGAACTGGACATTGAAGAGCTGGTTCGACGTACTTTGGATTTATAGAGTCCCCCAACAGAGTTTAGGCATTTGAACCTACGGATATTAAGGGAAAGTTCTCAGCGAACTGGACATTGAAGAGCTGGTTCGACGTACTTTGGATTTATAGAGTCCCCCAACAGAGTTTAGGCATTTGAACCTACGGATATTAAGGGAAAGTACTCAGCGAACTGGACATTGAAGAGCTGGTTCGACGTACTTTGGATTTATAGAGTCCCCCAACAGAGTTTAGGCATTTGAACCTACTGATATTAAGGGAAAGTACTCAGCGAACTGGACATTGAAGAGCTGGTTCGACGTACTTTGGATTTATAGAGTCCCCCAACAGAGTTTAGGCATTTGAACCTACTGATATTAAGGGAAAGTACTCAGCGAACTGGACATTGAAGAGCTGGTTCGACGTACTTTGGATTTATAGAGTCCCCCAACAGAGTTTAGGCATTTGAACCTACGGATATTAAGGGAAAGTACTCAGCGAACTGGACATTGAAGAGCTGGTTCGACGTACTTTGGATTTATAGAGTCCCCCAACAGAGTTTAGGCATTTGAACCTACGGATATTAAGGGAAAGTACTCAGCGATCTGGACATTGAAGAGCTGGTTCGACGTACTTTGGATTTATAGAGTCCCCCAACAGAGTTTAGGCATTTGAACCTACGGATATTAAGGGAAAGTACTCAGCGAACTGGACATTGAAGAGCTGGTTCGACGTACTTTGGATTTATAGAGTCCCCCAACAGAGTTTAGGCAATTTAACCTACGGATATTAAGGGAAAGTACTCAGCGAACTGGACGTTGAAGAGCTGGTTCGACGTACTTTGGATTTATAGAGTCCCCCAACAGAGTTTAGGCATTTGAACCTACGGATATTAAGGGAAAGTACTCAGCGAACTGGACATTGAAGAGCTGGTTCGACGTACTTTGGATTTATAGAGTCCCCCAACAGAGTTTAGGCATTTGAACCTACGGATATTAAGGGAAAGTACTCAGCGAACTGGACATTGAAGAGCTGGTTCGACGTACTTTGGATTTATAGAGTCCCCCAACAGAATTTAGGCATTTGAACCTACGGATATTAAGGGAAAGTACTCAGCGAACTGGACATTGAAGAGCTGGTTCGACGTACTTTGGATTTATAGAGTCCCCCAACAGAGTTTAGGCATTTGAACCTACGGATAATAAGGGAAAGTACTCAGCGAACTGGACATTGAAGAGCTGGTTCGACGTACTTTGGATTTATAGAGTCCCCCAACAGAGTTTAGGCATTTGAATCTACGGATATTAAGGGAAAGTACTCAGCGAACTGGACATTGAAGAGCTGGTTCGACGTACTTTGGATTTATAGAGTCCCCCAACAGAGTTTAGGCATTTGAACCTACGGATATAAGGGAAAGTACTCAGCGAACTGGACATTGAAGAGCTGGTTCGACGTACTTTGGATTTATAGAGTCCCCCAACAGAGTTTAGGCATTTGAACCTACGGATATTAAGGGAAAGTACTCAGCGAACTGGACATTGAAGAGCTGGTTCGACGTACTTTGGATTTATAGAGTCCCCCAACAGAGTTTAGGCATTTGAACCTACGGATATTAAGGGAAAGTACTCAGCGAACTGGACATTGAAGAGCTGGTTCGACGTACTTTGGATTTATAGAGTCCCCCAACAGAGTTTAGGCATTTGAACCTACGGATATAAGGGAAAGTACTCAGCGAACTGGACATTGAAGAGCTGGTTCGACGTACTTTGGATTTATAGAGTCCCCCAACAGAGTTTAGGCATTTGAACCTACGGATATTAAGGGAAAGTACTCAGCGAACTGGACATTGAAGAGCTGGTTCGACGTACTTTGGATTTATAGAGTCCCCCAACAGAGTTTAGGCATTTGAACCTACGGATATTAAGGGAAAGTACTCAGCGAACTGGACATTGAAGAGCTGGTTCGACGTACTTTGGATTTATAGAGTCCCCCAACAGAGTTTAGGCATTTGAACCTACGGATATTAAGGGAAAGTACTCAGCGAACTGGACATTGAAGAGCTGGTTCGACGTACTTTGGATTTATAGAGTCCCCCAACAGAGTTTAGGCATTTGAACCTACGGATATTAAGGGAAAGTACTCAGCGAACTGGACATTGAAGAGCTGGTTCGACGTACTTTGGATTTATAGAGTCCCCCAACAGAGTTTAGGCATTTGAACCTACGGATATTAAGGGAAAGTACTCAGCGAACTGGACATTGAAGAGCTGGTTCGACGTACTTTGGATTTATAGAGTCCCCCAACAGAGTTTAGGCATTTGAACCTACGGATATTAAGGGAAAGTACTCAGCGAACTGGACATTGAAGAGCTGGTTCGACGTACTTTGGATTTATAGAGTCCCCCAACAGAGTTTAGGCATTTGAACCTACGGATATTAAGGGAAAGTACTCAGCGAACTGGACATTGAAGAGCTGGTTCGACGTACTTTGGATTTATAGAGTCCCCCAACAGAGTTTAGGCATTTGAACCTACGGATATTAAGGGAATGTACTCAGCGAACTGGACATTGAAGAGCTGGTTCGACGTACTTTGGATTTATAGAGTCCCCCAACAGAGTTTAGGCATTTGAACCTACGGATATTAAGGGAAAGTACTCAGCGAACTGGACATTGAAGAGCTGGTTCGACGTACTTTGGATTTATAGAGTCCCCCAACAGAGTTTAGGCATTTGAACCTACGGATATTAAGGGAAAGTACTCAGCGAACTGGACATTGAAGAGCTGGTTCGACGTACTTTGGATTTATAGAGTCCCCCAACAGAGTTTAGGCATTTGAACCTACGGATATTAAGGGAAAGTACTCAGCGAACTGGACGTTGAAGAGCTGGTTCGACGTACTTTGGATTTATAGAGTCCCCCAACAGAGTTTAGGCATTTGAACCTACGGATATTAAGGGAAAGTACTCAGCGAACTGGACATTGAAGAGCTGGTTCGACGTACTTTGGATTTATAGAGTCCCCCAACAGAGTTTAGGCATTTGAACCTACGGATATTAAGGGAAAGTACTCAGCGAACTGGACATTGAAGAGCTGGTTCGACGTACTTTGGATTTATAGAGTCCCCCAACAGAGTTTAGGCATTTGAACCTACGGATATTAAGGGAAAGTACTCAGCGAACTGGACATTGAAGAGCTGGTTCGACGTACTTTGGATTTATAGAGTCCCCCAACAGAGTTTAGGCATTTGAACCTACGGATATTAAGGGAAAGTACTCAGCGAACTGGACATTGAAGAGCTGGTTCGACGTACTTTGGATTTTGTTGAGTAGCGTTCTAAGTTATTCCAGAGAAGTTTTGACAAGGAATTTCGGATGTAGAGCGCCGTCTTACATTCGATTTGTTTGTAAATGGGCAATTGCATCCCTATAGTAATTGGATGATTCCAGGTTAGAGTGTTTTGTGGTTTAAAATATGAGTAGCTTGCTTTGTTCATTTTTCATCATTAGAGAATCAAAGATGTAGTGCTATTAAGAGTTAATAGTGGCTATTCTGGTTCTCAATACTTGGATGTTTTATTTGCTTAGTGCTACGTATTTTGAATATTAATGTTAATCGAATTGAGCCAGAATTGTATTTTGGCACTTTTTGATAGTTTTGGATAAATGTGATTGTCACATATATTAAGATGTTTATTAATGTGTATTATTAAATGAAAGTGCGTTTTGCTTTTTATTTGTTTAGTTGCTTTTATTTTACTCTATTTTTTAGCTCGTTTTCAGGAAAAACGAGCTCATGTTTTCACTCTGTCTTCCGTCTGTCTATTTGCAGATCTTTAAATATTTGTTTTTAGAGTAGTTCTAATCTAAATAGTAGTATCTAGTAATAAGTTTAGATTAAGAAGTTTATTAATAAATTTAGTTAGATTAATAGTTTTATTAGATTAATAAGTTTAGATTACTACTATTTAGATTACGTAAATAGTAGTAATCTAAACTAGTAGTTCTAATCAAATCTAAATTAAAACTTCTTTCTGGGTTGAATAGGCATTGACGAAATATTACAATTCCGACTCTAGGAATGTATCCACTGTTAAAGGGCGAAATTATAGCTATTATTACATTCCTAAAGTCTAAATAGTAATATTTCTTCAGTACCTATTCAACCCAGAAAGAAGTTTTAATTTAGCTCTAAAAACAAAGAAGTTAAAGGTAAGACAGACGACAGAGTGAAAACATGAGCTCGTTTTTCTTGAAAACGAGCTAAAAATGTCATCGAAAAAAAAAAACAACTAAACAAATAAAAGCAAAACGCACTTACATTTAATAATACATATTAATAAACATCTTATGATATGTGACCGTCACATTAAGATGAAAATTGCGAATTTTCCAACAAATATTGAAATTAATGTACTTATGTAAGAAAAATGAAAATTTGGTTGTGAAATGTGAATGGCATGAAGTTTGCATTGACAACAATAATTTTCACCTTTACTCCCAGAGAAGATGGAAAAAAGCAATATTTGTGTTTTAAGAGAGATAAATAATTGCTCATTTTTAGAGTTAATACTTATTTCTTTTTGGTTTGGATAGGTATTCATAAAATATTATGATTGACACTTCTCGAATCTTCCTAAAATTTAAATTGCTGCCTTAGATGGTAAAAAAAAACTGTATTGCTAAATTTTATTAGATTGAAAAATTTTAAACTGTTATTTCAAACGATTTATTTGGCCAGAAATTTGATAAATTATTGGTTGAATGTAATGATCAAGGCTGTAAATTACATTGGCTGTAAAAACATGTTTCTTCCCCGCCAGGGTGTGTGGAAAAAACGAAAACTTTTCGTTTTGGGAGATTATTAAAAATACTTTTTGAGTTGAATAGGTACTAACGAAATATGATGATTCATGGTTTTCAAATCCTCCAAATGGCCTTAATCCGCCATCATCGTCAGAGAACGCTAAGTGAAAAAAAGTAACTTCACAAAATGGAGAAAATGAAAAATACGAGACCATATAGTGCAGATGGAATATGGAAGAACGAAGCAAATGCGCAATAGAATTAATATAAATTGTAGCAATGCTCTGTAATTCAATCAACAGGGTGGCAATCGGAGAAGCTACCTGGAGATGCATTAGCTCGCGCACGAGTGTTCAGCAAGGTGTCTGATAACTCCTGAGAGTGACACTGACGTCACACTGACGTTGCATGCTGTTGGGGAAGGCAGTAAGAAGGTTCTGTGGCATTAAATCCCACTCCTGTACAAGAGCAGATCGGAGCTGCAGGAGAATTCTGGGAGGAGGTTGACGAGCTGAAATCCTTTTCCCCAATGAATTCCTCACCTGTTGTACAGGGTTGAGGTCTGGCGAATATGCTGGCCATGACATACGCTGAACGTCTACAGTTTCAAGGAAATCATCCATTAAAGAAGCCCTATACGGGCGCACGTTATTATGCATAAACAGGAAAAAATCCCCTCTCCCCCCAAAAAAAAAGATATAACAAAAATAAAATGTAAATAATATTTACGAGGATTCGAAAGGTTTTATCTGTATATATGAGGTCTGTCAACATTTATCCAGAAAAGACACGGAGCGGCATTTGGCCATGCCAAATAATGCCACACCAGTAAACCATCACCTGGGTAATGATGCATTTCTCTGATGTTGAAGTGGTGATAATGGATTCCGAGTGTACATTGAACACTATTCTCACCACTCCAACATCAGAGAAATGCATCGTTTAAAGACAACACGACGACTATCACTCTGTAAATTGAATCTGGATTCGTCACAGAACACCAACATAATGCACTGGGGACAAGATATAAGGTTTTTCACATCTATCCGGTTATTTCAACTGTTACAGGTTTGCAGTTCTTGTCTTTATACAAATTATATATCATCACATGGTATTGCATCATTACTCTCACATTTGCATGTTCCCGCCGTTATCTACGCGTACCTTTTTATTGTTTTCACCGATTGTTTAGTCCAGTGTCTCGCAAACTCTCCGCAGCACAGTAGTGTGCCGCGAGAGATTTTCAAATTGACACTAGATATTCCAAAGATTTCATTTTGACTTGACTTGTGTTATCGACGTGCTTTAATATTGACGTGATATCGACATGTTTTAATAAAAATCTTTCAGATTTTATCAACTGGGATCTTTTAAGTATTTATCGAGCTTTTTCCAAATTTTGGTATTAATTTTTGATTATTTCAAGCCATAGAATGGACAAATATTTAAAACAAACACCGAGTTATGAATTAAAGAACGAGAGCAAATCTTTAAGTAAAACCAGGCTGATGACTTCAACAAAGCGCAAATATAATGACGATTATATAGAGTTTGCTTTTTATTCTTTTTTAGGTGAGCCGCGGAAAACAATCAGATTCAGTGTGCCGCGGAAAAAAATTAGATTCAGTGTGCCGCAGAGTAAAAAAGTTTGCGAGACACTGGTTTAGTCAATATAGCCCATTTTGTCAACTATGCTTAACGTTCGGATACCAGTGTATAATTTTCATTCATGTGTTTTAAATTAGATTACCACTGGTTAAAATTCTACCGATAGTTTTTCGTTTAAGAAAAAAAAAAGATATTTTAAAAAGTTATTACTTTAAATTAATGTAGGTTTAAATTTTTAACTATGTCCTAATCTAGTTATAATAAAATAAATAATTTATTTCATATATACTGGCTGATTTGCCCTTTAACCCTAAGCGATAAGGAACACAACTTTTTCAGTATAAAGGTTTAGATTAAAAACTCTTTTTGCATTATATATGGTAATAATACATTATTATAGTAAACTCCCAGTTATCCGGTACTCGAGCATGCGGAATCTTATGCAACTGGATGAAGTTTCAATTTGAACTTGGTACGGCAATTGTCAATGCACGTGATAATTCTCCCGGATGCCATTGGTGCCATCTTTCATGCATTGCTATCATCAGGTTGGGTTGTTTTACCTATGAGCGGCACTTTTTTGCACACCATGGGCTAAATGGCCAGGTCACAGAATGTTAGGGGAGGGGACCCATTTGAAAAAGCTGTTGGGAGACAGATGGTAGTCTCCCGTCAAGGCCATCCAGCGTGTTCTTTAACGTGCACAGGGTACATCCCATCCGACGGGCGGCGGCCTTTCCAAGCCCATCGGTGTCCCCTACTGACCGTGGGCAGGGCAGGGAATTTTGCGGAGATAAATCTCAGCGCTGACCCAACTGGGACTAACTACAGACTATCTATAACAGCACCACTAGCATCTATCACTGGAAGTGAATTCCTCATTACATAATCCATAACCGTGTGTGAGATCTTTCTTATTTATTAGCGGGAATCTATCAGCAGAATGAATGCCTTTGCTCTACCTTATTTCAACCTTGCTTAAATGCTTATAAAAGAAAGGAATCCAGTCAACTCCGTATCTCTAGGATATATGATATTTAACATTTACAGCACAAAGAGAACTACTGGAATTGGGCACGGCCTTAACCACTGCCCCACTACAACACTTTAGTCTCACCCTCCCTGAGTGCTGACTCAGAAGAATTCTTCGTAGTCTTTCTGCTATGCCAGTCTTCATATACAACTCCAGAGCACAGCGGGGCGGGGGTGGCTCAGTCGGTAGCGCGCCAGGCTCGTAATCTGTAGTTCCCAGGTTCGAGTCCCCGCTGAGTCAGCGTTGAGACTTATCTCCGCAAAAGTCTCCGCCCTGCCCACGGTCAGAAGGGGACACCGATGGGCTTGGAAAGGCCGATGGGCTTGGAAAGGCATTTCTTCGAATTCTATTAATATGGCTTAGGCGGCCTTCAGTTAAACATTTCATTAAAGTTCCCCATTAGCATTGTATTGAGAACCAGATTTTTCCATCAATAGTGCGTGTTATCTCTTAGTAATGGAAGCCCCTAAGGAAAAATGATTTCTCCTTATCGATTACAATTAATTACGGTTGCGTAGCTGCAACCTTAATATGGTGATAACTGGATAGTAATAAGTTGTACCAAATATCATATTATAAAATGAATGAATATTAAGATCTTATCCGAATACATCCCTCTATTAAGGATTGGCAATTATGATTTAAAATATGGGTAGCATGCTTTGTTCATTTTTCGTCTGAAAGTATTCTGGGAGAAGGCTTAATCAAAGATACCACTGGCCGTTCGTGAAATATAAATTCCCCCTTGGGCATTTGAACCTATGGATATTAAGGGTTGGATTTTGTTGAGTAGCGTTCTAAGCTATTCCAGGGTAGTTTGGACAAGGAATTTCGCATGTAGAGCGCCATCTTACATCCGAGTTGTTAGTAAATGGGCAATTGCATCCCTATAGTAATTGGATGATTCCAGGTTAGAGTGTTTTCTGGTTTAAAATATGAGTAGCTTGCTTTGTTCATTTTTCATCATTCGAGAATCAAAGATGTAGTGCTATTAAGAGTTAATAGTGGCTATTCTGGTTCTCAATTAATAGTGGCTATTCTGGTTCTCAATATTTGGATGTTTTATTTGCTTAGTGCTACGTATTTTGAATATTAATGTTAATCGAAATGAGCCAGAATTGTATTTTGCCACTTTTTGATAGTTTTGGATAAATGTGATTGTCACATATATTAAGATGTTTATTAATGTGTATTATTAAATGAAAGTGCGTTTTGCTTTTTATTTCTTTAATTGCTTTTATTATACTCTACTTTTTAGCTCGTTTTTAGGAAAAACGAGCTCATGTTTTCACTCTGTCGTCTGTCTGTCGATTTGCAGATCTTTAATTCTTTGTTTTTAGAGCTAAATTAAAACTTCTTTCTGGGTTGAATAGGTATTGATGAAATATCACGATTCGGATTTTAGGAATGTAACCACTGTTAAAGAGCGAAATTATAGCTATAAAATGAGGAATTATTATTATTATTATTATTATTATTATTATTATTATTATTATTATTATTATTATTATTATTATTATTATTATTATTATTATTATTATTATTATTATTATTATTATTATTATTATTATTATTATTATTATTATTATTATTATTATTATTATTATTATTATTATTATTATTATTATTATTATTATTATTATTGTTATTATTATTATTATTATTATTATTATTATTATTATTATTATTACTATTATTTATATTATTATATTAAAATTATTATTATTATTATATAAAAATTATTGTGATAAATAATTATTATAATTATTATTATAATTAATTATTATTATTCCTAAAGTCTAAATCGTAATATTTCATCAATACCTATTCAACCCAGAAAGAAGTTTTAATTCGCCTTATCACTCAAATGACATTGTCTCCTTTGATCCTTTTTACTCAGAAGTGTACTATTGGTTTCAGGAATAGTTTTTTAAAATGGCTCTACTCTTCTTCCGATTCGGTTGTAAGCAAACTACGATTGTTCTAACGACTAAATAAGCTGTCGTTGTAAGCTTTGGTTATTTCCACTGGCGTCGGGAAAAAAGGCAAAAATGTGACTCCATTTCAAAAATTGATCGAAAAAACTAATTCTATAGAATAATATCAGGTGTGCGAAAAATAAACGCTTTTTGCTTTACGAAATGTTGGTATTTTTTACATTTTCTTTTGTTTCCCGAAGCAAAACATATATTTTTATTTATTAAATTTAAAGAACTTTTATTACATGACTTTTCAATAATAATTCCTCATTTTCTGTCTTGTTTTCGGGCATCTTTAGTTATATTATGATATATGCATGATTCCTTTTTTACCAACTGCGGTCATTAATGAATGACTCCATCGAAATTTCTATCTTGAAACACTGATTTATTATTTTGCCCTTCTTCTGAAAAACATATTCACTTCCCTCCCCCTGAAAAATTCCAACCGACGCCTATGATTGTTTCTGGTAATTATTTTATATTACTTTTATTTTTATTTTGGTATATAAACTTTTATTTTATCATTAGTGTAACATCTTTTAAGCTTCAATTACAAGACACTTTTATCAAGGTAACAGTCAAACCCAATTTCGACTTCTCTGTATGTCCTGATTTTTCTTACAGACTATCCCATTTGCTGTTAATTAATATAATGATTTTAAAAAACAAGTTTATAACTTTGAGAAGATGTATATATTTATTACGAAATGGTAGATATAAATGAAATACATAGAAATATTGCCAAACACGTCAAGTTTCTTCAGATGTATCGGAATGACATTTCGATGTGGCATCCAGATGTGACACAACAAATATCCCACCTGTAATGAATGAGGTGTGACTTAACTTATCTGTCGTGACTTCTGTAACTGTACCTGTAATGTTTGCCCCGTAGATCATCAACATTTGGGTGTAAACGTGGAAAGTACATTTTATAATTAATAAATCCTCATAAAAATGTCTAGTAGAGTTAAATCGAGGGATCCAGGTGGCCATTATATCAGACAGTTTGGGCTACCCCCCGATTTGAAAAACTTGTTTTGCTTATATACCTATAAATGTTGATGATCTGCAGGCAAGAATTACAGGTGCCGTTGCAGATTTCACCACAAACATGCTACGTCGCGCCTGGGAAGAAATTCACTATAGGTGAGATATTTGTTGTCTTACATCTGGAAGTCACATTGAACTGTCACTCTGATACATCTGACAAAACTTTGCCTTTGTCTACATTTCTGTGCATCTGATGTGTATCTACGACTTATTAATAAATATATACATGAAAGCGTATATTTGTAAATGTCTTGGCGTGTGTAGTGTTAGTTCTCCTCAAAGTATTAAATTTACTCATTTGTGGGCAGCTCGCTGGAAATGAGAAATTTGAACTAGGGGTACGGCAATATATATCGATTCTATGATTCCCTCCCCCCAAATAATGATTTACCCACAAGTAACACTGGAAGTAGAAGGCTACAATGGAGGTTGACGGTCTGCTTTTTTATTACTGTTTAAACAGCTAGTTTTTTTTCATCTTCGGAGCTAGAGGGATCCGTTCTATCGCGCTTAACCTCATTTTCACCATTGCCTGTAGGAGACATTTCCCATTGCAACTGCCAATGAGAAAAGGACCAATCATTCCTGTGCAAAATTATAGATATATGTAGAAAGAAAAATAAAAAATTCAATATATGGTACCTAACACATATATGAATATAATCATAATCCATTTGGTATGAACACGTTTAATTCTTAAAGTGTAAGATTCCTAAAACTGAACTAACTCTGGTGCTCAAAATAAATTTGAAGTGTTTTCAGAGTATAAAAAAAAATCTTTAATATAGTTCATATCAGAAATAACCAATTAACAGAATTAGCTCTTAGCTTTAAAAATATTTCGGTTGTTTTACCTCTGAGCGGCACTTATTTGCACACCTTGGGGTAAATGTCCAGGTCACAAGGACCCCAAAGGCTCAGATAAGGCTGGGGGAGGGGACCCACTGGAACAGCTGTTGGGAGACAGATGGTAGTCTTCCATCAAGGCCATCCAGAGTGTTCTTTAACGTGCACAGGGTATGGCTCTCCCGCACACGGGGCTACGGCTTAACGTCCATAAGACGGACGGTGGCCTTTCCAAGCCCATCGGTGTCCCCTACTGACTGTGGGCAGGGCGGGGAATTTTGCGGAGATAAATCTCAACACTGACCCAGCTGGGACTCAAACCTGGGAACTACAGATGACTAGCCGAGCGTGCTACCGACTGAGACACCCCCGCCCTTTAAAAATAGACCTTGTGGTCCATTATAATCGCTTCAAATGCACTCAAATAAATTTAAAAAAATTATAATTCTTTTCAGTCTCAATATATGTATACGTTTGATAATCGAACTGATGACCTTTCAGTTACGGGTATAAACCAAATTATTGCGCTAAACCTTGTTTGCATGTCGACTATTGAAATGATTCCTGAATTCGGTGTAGGACAAATATTTAATACTTTCCCACCGATTTTTTTCTACAATGATGACCAAGATCTTATGTGTAAAATTAAAAGATCTATAACCAATTAAATTGATCATAATTCTAATTTGTTTTTCTGCTGTTTCTACGTTTCAGAGAGTGTCGATACAGAGTAGGTTTAACGCAATTTTCATAGTATCGAATTACTATAAATTTATATTTTATAACTCTGAGAAATTATTTCGATCTTGCTCCTAAAATTAAATTCGATAGAATTAAAACACTAGATCTCAATTTATTACAACTTCTGTTATTTCCGATTATGTTAATAATCACAACGAAAAAATTAAAAATAAAATTTTCCCGCCTGAAATGTGCTTCAAAAAATTTCCCTCCTGAAATACACTTCAAAATATTTTCTGCCTGAATTACGCTTAAAAAAATTTCCCGCCTGAAATATGTACCAAAAATTTCCCTTTCCAAAGGCATATAATCTTACCTGGCGTAAATACGGTTTCAATTTACTCATATTTTTTTTTTCTCTGTGGCCCAGCGGTTATATCAGGCGTGTCCAAACTTTTGACTTCCCTGGGCCACATTGAGCAAAGATTTGACTTCCCTGGGCCACATTGAGTGAAGATGAATTGTTTTGGGCCGCACATAAAATATATAATATAGTTAATGTATATGGGGCAAGTCTAAGTATTGGGGCAAGTCTACGGTGGTGCGATGCGTGACGTAGGAACTGGGCACGTGGCCATGCGCCAAGATCACGGGCAGAACGGGATTCAGCGAGAGGAAAGCCAACGGGTCGGATCGATTTGGCGAACTTTCGCGAACGTTCGATGGCCCCTTTTTCTGTGAAGGGCTCCCTTGGCCAAAAGGATTAGGAAATCAAAATACAATGCAATATACTGCATACAAATATTGTAATTCTTCAAAAACTTCGCCGTCGAGTTGATACACACATAATTCGAAACGTAAATTCTCATGGCATACTAAGATGTTCATATTTTTATTTCAAAATAAATGTCAACGAATCGATTATATATGAAAAATATTGCACACATTTATTTTTTTAATAAAAATGTGTAAATTTAAATATTTTCATAATTTGCGTTTGCGCCGCATTTTAAAGGCTTTTGGTCCGTACTTTAGACAAGCATGGGTTAGATGCTTGGTTACTGATCAAAGGCACCTGGGTTCGAGCCACGGTAAGGCATAGGTGTTTGTGTTGTCTTTCTGCTGAGGTCCCGCCATCCTCACAGACCTTCTGTAATATGGTTTCTAATATGAAAGTTACTGTTGTCAGACCTCTATTGCTAGCAGCTGCTTGAGGCGATATTTATTAATTGCTTTTATTTAAATCTCGCTTAAAATCCGAGATTTTCACTGCGGATTTACTTAGTTTTTTCATTTACAGTTTACAACTGCTGCCCTAATTATTTTATGTCGTATAATCTGACTTTGATTCGTTGACAATAAGCTTTTACTCTCTTGATCACAACCAGCCATTTTGCTGTTAATCAATATATATCAATCATATTCCTATGCAGCCCACCAGGTGAAACACATGTGTACTTATGTATGTCGCGGTGTTTGTAATAAGTGTTAGTTATTCTCAGATCATTAAATTTACTTATGTGTAGGAAATATTGCCCATTGCCATTACAGCTACCAATACCAAAAGGGCATATCACCCCAAAGGTCAGTCAGTACCAACTTTGGCATTGCAGTCACCTAGAACAACGGTAATATCTCCTTTCTTGACAGAATTCAAAATATCCTGAAGTTGTTCATAAAACCTATCCTTCTCATCCTCATCGACATCCTCAGTGGGGGCAAAACAACAGATAACATTCAAATCTTTAATACTTGTTTGAAAGTTTGCTGTAATATCATTAATGCACTCATATCCTAGAAGAGCATCAATGGCGTATCTGTTGAGGAGCAAACCTATGCTTTGGAGATGCTTTTTATCTTCCTTCCCTGAAAAGAGAAATTTGAGATTATTTTTTAGTATCTGACCTTTATCTGTTCTTATAGTCCTGCGATTATCCAAATTTTTTTGCTCACGGCACACTAAAAATTTAAGTTTGTAACACTAGGAAAGACTCGAGTATGCGCAGTTTGCCTTCAGTAATAGCTATTTCTGTGGAGTCGAGTGTAAAAGCAGATCTGTTCTGTTCAAGTTCTGACCTGCATTGAGGTTAGTGCTACGCCTACGTATTATACGCATGTTTTGTGTCAATTTAGGTGTTAACCTTAAGATTTAATATAGGTAAGTTTTTAATGAAACGGAAAATGTTAAATAAAGAATCAGTGGCAGAAAGTAACAACAAAATGTTTATAAACTTCCTTTTACATACACTATCATCCGAAATTCTGTGGCAGATCATCTGAGAACCACTAATATAGTCTCTTGCAATCCGAGAATATCTAAGTTATAACTGTGGAATTCTTGTGTGATGACATTAAGAAAATAATCTCTGTGCAGAGTACTCACATTTCAAGTACATATGGAGAGAAAATTATTAGTGGGATCTATAAACAAACTATGGTTATTGAGAGAGGAAGTGACGACAATATCAAAAATCTCCCTAACTTCAGGGGCAAAGACCATTCCTCCATTGCTAAACACCGTTCCCTCATTGCTAAAGACTTAAGCCACCAATGATGATAGAAATTTCAGACACCACCTTTACAAGTGAACCTTTTAAACGCAAACACACTATTTATGTGTTTTATTTTTACAAAAAAAAAAAATCTTTTCAGACTCCAATCTCAATAACAGGAATTAAATGTAAAAATCTAAAAAAATCCCACAAAACTGTATGTTGTACCCTAGTTAAAGCAAGCATAATTTAAGCATTTTAGCCTGTTTTAGAGTTCATTATAAATACAGAAAAAAAAAAACGAAGTACGTGCATATAAAATTCAAAATTTCTTTAAAGGTTAAACTCTCGTGATTTTTTTTCCCCTTAACTTTGTATCGTTACATTTTATCTGATAAGTTTGCTTCGCATGTTCTCTAGGACAAAAAACTATCCTTGATACTTGAAACTTTGCGTGGACATGCAAAATCATAATTTCTATCATGTCTTAAATAGTGAAGTCTGAAACAAGCTAAGAAATATAAAACTGTATTAGAAACTACAGCAAAAAAAATTCGATTTTTTTTACTTTAACCGATTTTACTGAAATTGAAAACCAAAAATATTCTAACTTTCACGCAATTTTTTATAATTTAAAAACGAGACAGATTGATCGTGTTCCTTTGGTCAATAGTGAAGCACATTAGCCATTCGACCAGCGAGACAAGAATAGCATTATTTTCTCCAAGTATGAGGTTTAGGTGTACAATTTTAATTGTTTTTAAATTCAATCATTTAAAGTGAACCTGGTGCCAAAAATGCGCTTTTTTCAGTTTTTTTAAATTAAGAATTTTTTAACTCTAAAAAGGTAAAAAAAAAACTACAATATGCCTATCCAAACCGTAGTTTATAAAAATATAATCAAAATACTGAATCCAAACATTTTTTTCCAGAACTTTTAAGGTACAAACTAACCACTTTTTGCCATTTCATGGTAGTCATTAAAATGCATTTTTTTGTGTTTTAATATAGTGTTTGTTTTTTTCCTGTTCATTGCATTGTTCATTACAAATTTATGCTTTTGCTTTTAAAGAAGCTAAGTTTTCTTCCCTCTAAAGACTTTAATAAAGATAAGTCTTGTGCTCTTCAAGAATAATTTTTTTTCTAATGGCCCTTCAATAAATTCTTTGAGTTGGACGGGTCTGATGTAAACGATACTTACTCTTCTTAAACTGGAATGAAGGAGGATTAAGCGAATAAGTTCTCGTATTTTGAAATTCAACCCTTTTACCTAATAACCTTCCTAATGATTTTTGAAATGATTTCATTATCTCTCACAGTTAAAAAGTTACGGATATTGGATAAAAGGGTTTCTCGCAAAATAAGATATAACTTTTTTGTTCATTTCGATAAGGCTAGAGGTTTCTCCCATACATTGTGTAACACCTCGACACTGGTTAATGATTGTATTACATCGTGTTACATGAGAGATAACA
Organism: Ryuthela nishihirai; assembly: GCA_038380435.1. Lineage (NCBI taxonomy): Eukaryota > Metazoa > Arthropoda > Arachnida > Araneae > Heptathelidae > Ryuthela > Ryuthela nishihirai. The sequence goes on along the minus strand of JAWZYU010000158.1, from coordinate 500,890 downwards.
GTGTCGAGTTGATATCATGCAACGCTAAATTGGTTTTTCGCAAATGTTAACATTTTGCGCTGTAAAAGTGAAATTTGACTATTATTGCATTGATATTAACTTGCTATGCTGATTACCGTACCGAAAAGGAAGACTCGTACAAAAACGAAAGTGTTATGTAACACGGAAACAGGGAAAAGGGTTCGACCAACTCTAATGTGGTGTCTTGACATAGCAGGAAATTGGCCCTTAAAATTCATGAAAACAGCGTTGCGTAATTTATGGATTCCGCAGTCCCCAGTAAAAAACAAAATCTATGCATGTTATATTGCGTTGTATAGGCCTGATGGAAGACTTCCATCTCTCTCCCAGCAGCTGTCCAATCGGTCTGCTTCCTAACCCAACTTCGAGTTCTTGTTAGGTGGCCATTTAGCCCATTGTGTGCATGTTCGTATAAAAATCCCGACTCCATCAGCACCCAGGAGGAAATTGCACATGCCTGATCAGTTGACAATAGTTATATTTCTTTCCATTGCTTAACCAAATTTAAAGAAAATTGTTTACAGCAGAGGCGACTTTCACATTCTGCTTTATTTTATTATACTCTAAAATGTTTTTTTCGAGATTAAATATGTTAATATTACTAAATTCTATTTTTACGATATTGTTAAATGTATAATGTTTACGATATGTTAAAAGCTAGTATAATGTTTTCACCACATCAGATAAATGGTTTTTTTTAATATTATTTAGTTTACCACATTGAGCTTTTGCTGTTGCTGAGTACCATTTTTACTGACGTCACAGAGTAATGAGGATAATTCAGTGTCAAAGCTTTTAACAACAATTAACAACTGCAATTCAAGTGATTAAAAACAACAGACAATAAACCATTGCATAATAAAATGATGTATTTATTATGTCATCGAATGGATAAAAAGAAACATTTCTTCGAATTCTATTAATATGGCTTAGGCGGCCCACAGTTAAACATTTAATTAAAGTTCCCCATTAGCATTGTATTGAGAACCAGATTTTTCTAGCAATAGAGCCTGTTATCTCTTAGTAAAAGAAGCCCCTAAGGTAAAATGACTTCTCCTTATCGATTACAATTAATTACGGTTGCGTAGCTGCAACCTTAATATGGTGATAATTAGATAGTAATAGAGTATAGAGTCCCCCAACAGAGTTTAGGCATTTGAATCTACGGATATTAAGGGAAAGTACTCAGCGAACTGGACATTGAAGAGCTGGTTCGACGTACTTTGGATTTATAGAGTCCCCCAACAGAGTTTAGGCATTTGAACCTACGGATATAAGGGAAAGTACTCAGCGAACTGGACATTGAAGAGCTGGTTCGACGTACTTTGGATTTATAGAGTCCCCCAACAGAGTTTAGGCATTTGAACCTACGGATATTAAGGGAAAGTACTCAGCGAACTGGACATTGAAGAGCTGGTTCGACGTACTTTGGATTTATAGAGTCCCCCAACAGAGTTTAGGCATTTGAACCTACGGATATTAAGGGAAAGTACTCAGCGAACTGGACATTGAAGAGCTGGTTCGACGTACTTTGGATTTATAGAGTCCCCCAACAGAGTTTAGGCATTTGAACCTACGGATATTAAGGGAAAGTACTCAGCGAACTGGACATTGAAGAGCTGGTTCGACGTACTTTGGATTTATAGAGTCCCCCAACAGAGTTTAGGCATTTGAACCTACGGATATTAAGGGAAAGTACTCAGCGAACTGGACATTGAAGAGCTGGTTCGACGTACTTTGGATTTATAGAGTCCCCCAACAGAGTTTAGGCATTTGAACCTACTGATATTAAGGGAAAGTACTCAGCGAACTGGACATTGAAGAGCTGGTTCGACGTACTTTGGATTTATAGAGTCCCCCAACAGAGTTTAGGCATTTGAACCTACTGATATTAAGGGAAAGTACTCAGCGAACTGGACATTGAAGAGCTGGTTCGACCTACTTTGGATTTATAGAGTCCCCCAACAGAGTTTAGGCATTTGAACCTACGGATATTAAGGGAAAGTACTCAGCGAACTGGACATTGAAGAGCTGGTTCGACGTACTTTGGATTTATAGAGTCCCCCAACAGAGTTTAGGCATTTGAACCTACGGATATTAAGGGAAAGTACTCAGCGAACTGGACATTGAAGAGCTGGTTCGACGTACTTTGGATTTATAGAGTCCCCCAACAGAGTTTAGGCATTTGAACCTACGGATATTAAGGGAAAGTACTCAGCGAACTGGACGTTGAAGAGCTGGTTCGACGTACTTTGGATTTATAGAGTCCCCCAACAGAGTTTAGGCATTTGAACCTACGGATATTAAGGGAAAGTACTCAGCGAACTGGACATTGAAGAGCTGGTTCGACGTACTTTGGATTTATAGAGTCCCCCAACAGAGTTTAGGCATTTGAACCTACGGATATTAAGGGAAAGTACTCAGCGAACTGGACATTGAAGAGCTGGTTCGACGTACTTTGGATTTATAGAGTCCCCCAACAGAGTTTAGGCATTTGAACCTACGGATAATAAGGGAAAGTACTCAGCGAACTGGACATTGAAGAGCTGGTTCGACGTACTTTGGATTTATAGAGTCCCCCAACAGAGTTTAGGCATTTGAACCTACGGATATTAAGGGAAAGTACTCAGCGAACTGGACATTGAAGAGCTGGTTCGACGTACTTTGGATTTATAGAGTCCCCCAACAGAGTTTAGGCATTTGAACCTACGGATATTAAGGGAAAGTACTCAGCGAACTGGACATTGAAGAGCTGGTTCGACGTACTTTGGATTTATAGAGTCCCCCAACAGAGTTTAGGCATTTGAACCTACGGATATTAAGGGAAAGTACTCAGCGAACTGGACATTGAAGAGCTGGTTCGACGTACTTTGGATTTATAGAGTCCCCCAACAGAGTTTAGGCATTTGAACCTACGGATATTAAGGGAAAGTACTCAGCGAACTGGACATTGAAGAGCTGGTTCGACGTACTTTGTATTTATAGAGTCCCCCAACAGAGTTTAGGCATTTGAACCTACGGATATTAAGGGAAAGTACTCAGCGAACTGGACATTGAAGAGCTGGTTCGACGTACTTTGGATTTATAGAGTCCCCCAACAGAGTTTAGGCATTTGAACCTACGGATATTAAGGGAAAGTACTCAGCGAACTGGACATTGAAGAGCTGGTTCGACGTACTTTGGATTTATAGAGTCCCCCAACAGAGTTTAGGCATTTGAACCTACGGATATTAAGGGAAAGTACTCAGCGAACTGGACATTGAAGAGCTGGTTCGACGTACTTTGGATTTATAGAGTCCCCCAACAGAGTTTAGGCATTTGAACCTACGGATATTAAGGGAAAGTACTCAGCGAACTGGACGTTGAAGAGCTGGTTCGACGTACTTTGGATTTATAGAGTCCCCCAACAGAGTTTAGGCATTTGAACCTACGGATATTAAGGGAAAGTACTCAGCGAACTGGACATTGAAGAGCTGGTTCGACGTACTTTGGATTTATAGAGTCCCCCAACAGAGTTTAGGCATTTGAACCTACGGATATTAAGGGAAAGTACTCAGCGAACTGGACATTGAAGAGCTGGTTCGACGTACTTTGGATTTATAGAGTCCCCCAACAGAGTTTAGGCATTTGAACCTACGGATAATAAGGGAAAGTACTCAGCGAACTGGACATTGAAGAGCTGGTTCGACGTACTTTGGATTTATAGAGTCCCCCAACAGAGTTTAGGCATTTGAACCTACGGATATTAAGGGAAAGTACTCAGCGAACTGGACATTGAAGAGCTGGTTCGACGTACTTTGGATTTATAGAGTCCCCCAACAGAGTTTAGGCATTTGAACCTACGGATATTAAGGGAAAGTACTCAGCGAACTGGACATTGAAGAGCTGGTTCGACGTACTTTGGATTTATAGAGTCCCCCAACAGAGTTTAGGCATTTGAACCTACGGATATTAAGGGAAAGTACTCAGCGAACTGGACATTGAAGAGCTGGTTCGACGTACTTTGGATTTATAGAGTCCCCCAACAGAGTTTAGGCATTTGAACCTACGGATATTAAGGGAAAGTACTCAGCGAACTGGACATTGAAGAGCTGGTTCGACGTACTTTGGATTTATAGAGTCCCCCAACAGAGTTTAGGCATTTGAACCTACGGATATTAAGGGAAAGTACTCAGCGAACTGGACATTGAAGAGCTGGTTCGACGTACTTTGGATTTATAGAGTCCCCCAACAGAGTTTAGGCATTTGAATCTACGGATATTAAGGGAAAGTACTCAGCGAACTGGACATTGAAGAGCTGGTTCGACGTACTTTGGATTTATAGAGTCCCCCAACAGAGTTTAGGCATTTGAACCTACGGATATAAGGGAAAGTACTCAGCGAACTGGACATTGAAGAGCTGGTTCGACGTACTTTGGATTTATAGAGTCCCCCAACAGAGTTTAGGCATTTGAACCTACGGATATTAAGGGAAAGTACTCAGCGAACTGGACATTGAAGAGCTGGTTCGACGTACTTTGGATTTATAGAGTCCCCCAACAGAGTTTAGGCATTTGAACCTACGGATATTAAGGGAAAGTACTCAGCGAACTGGACATTGAAGAGCTGGTTCGACGTACTTTGGATTTATAGAGTCCCCCAACAGAGTTTAGGCATTTGAACCTACGGATATTAAGGGAAAGTACTCAGCGAACTGGACATTGAAGAGCTGGTTCGACGTACTTTGGATTTATAGAGTCCCCCAACAGAGTTTAGGCATTTGAATCTACGGATATTAAGGGAAAGTACTCAGCGAACTGGACATTGAAGAGCTGGTTCGACGTACTTTGGATTTATAGAGTCCCCCAACAGAGTTTAGGCATTTGAACCTACGGATATTAAGGGAAAGTACTCAGCGAACTGGACATTGAAGAGCTGGTTCGACGTACTTTGGATTTATAGAGTCCCCCAACAGAGTTTAGGCATTTGAACCTACGGATATTAAGAGAAAGTACTCAGCGAACTGGACATTGAAGAGCTGGTTCGACGTACTTTGGATTTTGTTGAGTAGCGTTCTAAGTTATTCCAGAGTAGTTTTGACAAGGAATTTCGGATGTAGAGCGCCGTCTTACATTCGATTTGTTTGTAAATGGGCAATTGCATCCCTATAGTAATTGGATGATTCCAGGTTAGAGTGTTTTGTGGTTTAAAATATGAGTAGCTTGCTTTGTTCATTTTTCATCATTAGAGAATCAAAGATGTAGTGCTATTAAGAGTTAATAGTGGCTATTCTGGTTCTCAATACTTGGATGTTTTATTTGCTTAGTGCTACGTATTTTGAATATTAATGTTAATCGAATTGAGCCAGAATTGTATTTTGGCACTTTTTGATAGTTTTGGATAAATGTGATTGTCACATATATTAAGATGTTTATTAATGTGTATTATTAAATGAAAGTGCGTTTTGCTTTTTATTTGTTTAGTTGCTTTTATTTTACTCTATTTTTTAGCTCGTTTTCAGGAAAAACGAGCTCATGTTTTCACTCTGTCTTCCGTCTGTCTATTTGCAGATCTTTAAATATTTGTTTTTAGAGTAGTTCTAATCTAAATAGTAGTATCTAGTAATAAGTTTAGATTAACAAGTTTATTAATAAATTTAGTTAGATTAATAGTTTTATTAGATTAATAAGTTTAGATTACTACTATTTAGATTACGTAAATAGTAGTAATCTAAATAGTAGTAATCTAAACTAGTAGTTCTAATCAAATCTAAATTAAAACTTCTTTCTGGGTTGAATAGGTATTGACGAAATATTACAATTCCGACTTTAGGAATGTATCCACTGTTAAAGGGCGAAATTATAGCTATTATTACATTCCTAAAGTCTAAATAGTAATATTTCTTCAGTACCTATTCAACCCAGAAAGAAGTTTTAATTTAGCTCTAAAAACAAAGAAGTTAAAGGTAAGACAGACGACAGAGTGAAAACATGAGCTCGTTTTTCTTGAAAACGAGCTAAAAATGTCATCGAAAAAAAAAAAACAACTAAACAAATAAAAGCAAAACGCACTTACATTTAATAATACATATTAATAAACATCTTATGATATGTGACCGTCACATTAAGATGAAAATTGCGAATTTTCCAACAAATATTGAAATTAATGTACTTATGTAAGAAAAATGAAAATTTGGTTGTGAAATGTGAATGGCATGAAGTTTGCATTGACAACAATAATTTTCACCTTTACTCCCAGAGAAGATGGAAAAAAGCAATATTTGTTTTTTAAGAGAGATAAATAATTGCTCATTTTTAGAGTTAGTACTTATTTCTTTTTGGTTTGGATAGGTATTCATAAAATATTATGATTGACACTTCTCGAATCTTCCTAAAATTTAAATTGCTGCCTTAGATGGTAAAAAAAAACTGTATTGCTAAATTTTATTAGATTGAAAAATTTTAAACTGTTATTTCAAACGATTTATTTGGCCAGAAATTTGATAAATTATTGGTTGAATGTAATGATCAAGGCTGTAAATTACATTGGCTGTAAAAACATGTTTCTTCCCCGCCAGGGTGTGTGGAAAAAACGAAAACTTTTCGTTTTGGGAGATTATTAAAAATACTTTTTGAGTTGAATAGGTACTAACGAAATATGATGATTCATGGTTTTCAAATCCTCCAAATGGCCTTAATCCGCCATCATCGTCAGAGAACGCTAAGTGAAAAAAAGTAACTTCACAAAATGGAGAAAATGAAAAATACGAGACCATATAGTGCAGATGGAATATGGAAGAACGAAGCAAATGCGCAATAGAATTAATATAAATTGTAGCAATGCTCTGTAATTCAATCAACAGGGTGGCAATCGGAGAAGCTACCTGGAGATGCATTAGCTCGCGCACGAGTGTTCAGCAAGGTGTCTGATAACTCCTGAGAGTGACACTGACGTCACACTGACGTTGCATGCTGTTGGGGAAGGCAGTAAGAAGGTTCTGTGGCATTAAATCCCACTCCTGTACAAGAGCAGATCGGAGCTGCAGGAGAATTCTGGGAGGAGGTTGACGAGCTGAAATCCTTTTCCCCAATGAATTCCTCACCTGTTGTACAGGGTTGAGGTCTGGCGAATATGCTGGCCATGACATACGCTGAACGTCTACAGTTTCAAGGAAATCATCCATTAAAGAAGCCCTATACGGGCGCACGTTATTATGCATAAACAGGAAAAAAATCCCCTCTCCCCCCCAAAAAAAGATATAACAAAAATAAAATGTAAATAATATTTACGAGGATTCGAAAGGTTTTATCTGTATATATGAGGTCTGTCAACATTTATCCAGAAAAGACACGGAGCGGCATTTGGCCATGACAAATAATGCCACACCAGTAAACCATCACCTGGGTAATGATGCATTTCTCTGATGTTGAAGTGGTGATAATGGATTCCGAGTGTACATTGAACACTATTCTCACCACTCCAACATCAGAGAAATGCATCGTTAAATGCATCGTTTAAAGACAACACGACGACTATCACTCTATAAATTGAATCTGGATTCGTCACAGAACACCAACATAATGCACTGGGGACAAGATATAAGGTTTTTCACATCTATCCGGTTATTTCAACTGTTACAGGTTTGCAGTTCTTGTCTTTTATACAAATTATATATCATCACATGGTATTGCATCATTACTCTCACATTTGCATGTTCCCGCCGTTATCTACACGTACCTTTTTATTGTTTTCACCGATTGTTTAGTCCAGTGTCTCGCAAACTCTCCGCAGCGCAGTAGTGTGCCGCGAGAGATTTTCAAATTGATACTAGATATTCCAAAGATTTCATTTTGACTTGACTTGTGTTATCGACGTGCTTTAATATTGACGTGATATCGACATGTTTTAATAAAAATCTTTCAGATTTTATCAACTGGGATCTTGTAAGTATTTATCGAGCTTTTTCCAAATTTTGGTATTAATTTTTAATTATTTCAAGCCATAGAATGGACAAATATTTAAAACAAACACCGAGTTATGAATTAAAGAACGAGAGCAAATCTTTAAGTAAAACCAGGCTGATGACTTCAACAAAGCGCAAATATAATGACGATTATATAGAGTTTGCTTTTTATTCTTTTTTAGGTGAGCCGCGGAAAACAATCAGATTCAGTGTGCCGCGGAAAAAAAATTAGATTCAGTGTGCCGCAGAGTAAAAAAGTTTGCGAGACACTGGTTTAGTCAATATAGCCCATTTTGTCAACTATGCTTAACGTTCGGATACCAGTGTATAATTTTCATTCATGTGTTTTAAATTAGATTACCACTGGTTAAAATTCTACTGATAGTTTTTCGTTTAAGAAAAAAAAAAGATATTTTAAAAAGTTATTACTTTAAATTAATGTAGGTTTAAATTTTTAACTATGTCCTAATCTAGTTATAATAAAATAAATAATTTATTTCATATATACTGGCTGATTTGCCCTTTAACCCTAAGCGATGAGGAACACAACTTTTTCAGTATAAAGATTTAGATTAAAAACTCTTTTTGCATTATATATGGTAATAATACATTATTATAGTAAACTCCCAGTTATCCGGTACTCGAGCATGCGGAATCTTATGCAACTGGATGAAGTTTCAATTTGAACTTGGTACGGCAATTGTCAATGCACGTGATAATTCTCCCGGATGCCATTGGTGCCATCTTTCATGCATTGCTATCATCAGGTTGGGTTGTTTTACCTATGAGCGGCACTTTTTTGCACACCATGGGCTAAATGGCCAGGTCACAGAATGTTAGGGGAGGGGACCCATTTAAAAAAGCTGTTGGGAGACAGATGGTAGTCTCCCGTCAAGGCCATCCAGCGTGTTCTTTAACGTGCACAGGGTACATCCCATCCGACGGGCGGCGGCCTTTCCAAGCCCATCGGTGTCCCCTACTGACCGTGGGCAGGGCAGGGAATTTTGCGGAGATAAATCTCAGCGCTGACCCAACTGGGACTAACTACAGACTATCTATAACAGCACCACTAGCATCTATCACTGGAAGTGAATTCCTCATTACATAATCCATAACCGTGTGTGAGATCTCTCTTATTTATTAGCGGGAATCTATCAGCAGAATGAATGCCTTTGCTCTACCTTATTTCAACCGTGCTTAAATGCTTATAAAAGAAAGGAATCCAGTCAACTCCGTATCTCTAGGATATATGATATTTAACATTTACAGCACAAAGAGAACTACTGGAATTGGGCACGGCCTTAACCACTGCCCCACTACAACACTTTAGTCTCACCCTCCCTGAGTGCTGACTCAGAAGAATTCTTCGTAGTCTTTCTGCTATGCCAGTCTTCATATACAACTCCAGAGCACAGCGGGGCGGGGGTGGCTCAGTCGGTAGCGCGCCAGGCTCGTAATCTGTAGTTCCCAGGTTCGAGTCCCCGCTGAGTCAGCGTTGAGATTTATCTCCGCAAAAGTCTCCGCCCTGCCCACGGTCAGAAGGGGACACCGATGGGCTTGGAAAGGCCGTCGTCCGTCGGATGGGACCGTGGCACCGTGTGCAGGACAGCCAAACCCTGTGCACGTTAAAGAACACCGTTGGATGACCTTTCCACCGATCGTTTACATGTTCATTAAACGCTCTGTAATATCTGCTAAAGTTAGCAGGGTGTTCATTCAGTTTATCTCTACAATTCGAAGCTCCGTCGTCTTATTACTAAATGACATTGTCTCCTTTGATACTTTTTACTCAGAAGTGTACTATTGGTTTCAGGAATAGTTTTTTAAAATGGCTCTACTCTTCTTCCGATTCGGTTGTAAGCAAACTACGATTGTTCTAACGACTAAGTAAGCTGTCGTTGTAAGCTTTGGTTATTTCCACTGGCGTCGGGAGCTGAAAAAAGGCAAAAATGTGTCTCCATTTCAAATTCGAAACAACTAATTCTATTGAATAATATCAGGTGTACGAAAAATAAACTCTTTTTGCTTTAGAAATGTTGGTATTTTTTACATTTTCTTTTGTTTCCCGAAGCAAAACATATATTTTTATTTATTAACTTTAAAGAACTTTTATTACATGACTTTTCAATAATAATTCCTCATTTTCTGTCTTGTTTTCGGGCATCTTTAGTTATATTATGATATATGCATGATTCCTTTTTTACCAACTGCGCTCATTAATGAATGACTCCATCGAAATTTCTATCTTGAAACACTGATTTATTATTTTGCCCTTCTTCTGAAAAACATATTCACTTCCCTCCCCCTGAAAAATTCCAACCGACGCCTATGATTGTTTGTGGTAATTATTTTATATTACTTTTATTTTTATTTTGGTATATATACTTTTATTTTATCATTAGTGTAACATCTTTTAAGCTTCAATTACAATACACTTTTATCAAGGTAACAGTCAAACCCGATTTCGACTTCTCTGTATGTCCTGATTTTTCTTACAGACTATCCCATTTGCTGTTAATTAATATAACGATTTTAAAAAACAAGTTTATAACTTTGAGAAGATGTATATATTTATTACTAAATGGTAGGTATAAATGAGATACATAGAAATATTGCCAAACACGTCAAGTTTCGTCAGATGTATCGGAATGACATTTTGATGTGGCATCCAGATGTAACACGACAAATATCCCACCTGTAATGAATGAGGTGTGACTTAACTTATCTGTCGTGACTTCTGTAACTGTACCTGTAATGTTTGCCCCGTAGATCATCAACATTTGTGTGTAAAGGTGGAAAGTACATTTTATAATTAATAAATCCTCATAAAAAAAGTCTAGTAGAGTTAAATCGGGGAATCGAGGTGGCCGTTATATCAGACAGTTCGGCCTACCCCCCCGATTTGAAACACTTGTGTTGCTTATATACCTACAAATGTTGATGATCTGCAGGCAAGAATTACAGGTGCTGTTGCAGATTTCACCACAGACATGCTACGTCGCGCCTGGGAAGAAATTCACTATAGGTGAGATATTTGTTTTCTTACATCTGGAAGTCACATTGAACTGTCACTCTGATACATCTGACAAAACTTTGCGTTTGTCTACATTTCTATGCATCTGATGTGTATCTACGACTTATTAATAAATATTGTTGCGGATTACAAAAATGGATAGCCACTGAGCGTGAGTATTAAAAACTATATTTTAAAGCCAAATTCAATACAAGGTAAATTGTTACAAAGAAAATATGTATGAAGTATCTTATAAACAAATCAACTATTATCCATACACAAGTCATCAACCTTCCTGCGCAGAGCACACAACATTAGCTCTGTCTATTACACTAAATATTACCTTTTTACTTGATTACCATGTCGCTTGAACATCTTCATACACAAACAAAATCGTCCTGTGCTAGTTCGCTAACTCACACTAGCAGAACCATACGACCGTCCGCGTACACCTCACATAAAAGATACCACTTTTATACTTCCCGCGTACACATCACATAGATAATTCTTTATACTTAACGCGCACTGTCTCAGTACAGCTAACCGTCCATTTTCGAACTCTCGACCGTTACACGCTCCACTGTTCTTCTTCAAATTCTCCCAAAGTTCTTATTCGTTGGCTGATACTTTTTGCTTTTGGATGCCAGATTCCTTCTGTCGAAACAATATATACATGAAAGCGTATATTTATAAATGTCTTGGCTTGTGTAGTGTTAGTTCTCCTCAAAGAATTAAATTTACTTATTTGTGGGTAGCTCGCTGGAAATGAGAAATTTGAACTAGGGGTACGACATTATACATCGATTCTATGACTCCCTCCCCCCAAATAATGATTTGCCCACAAGTAACACTCGAAGTAGAAGGCTACAGTGGAGGTTGACGGGTCTGCTTTTTTTAGTGTTTAAACAGCTAGTTTTTTTTCATCTTCGGAACTAGAGGGATCCGTTCTATCGCGTCTAAACCTCATTTTCACCATTGCCTGTAGGAGACATTCCCCATTGCGACTGCCAATGAGAAAAGGACCCATCATTCCTGTGCAAAATTATAGATATATGTAGAAAGAAAAATAAAAATTTCAATATATGGTACCTAACACATATAACTAACATGTATATAATCATAATCCATTTGGTATGCACACGTTTAATTCTTAAAGTGTCAGATTCCTAAAACTGAACTAATTCTGGTGGTCAAAATAAATTTGAAGTGTTTTCAGAGTATAAGAAAAATATCTTTAATATAGTTCATATCAGAAATAACTAATTAACAGAATTAGCTCTTAGCTTTAAAAATATTTCGGTTGTTTTACCTCTGAGGGGCACTTTTTTGCACACCATGGGCGAAATGGCCAGGTCGCAAGGACCCCAAAGGCTCAGATAAGGCTGGGGGAGGGGACCCACTGGAACAGCTGTTGGGAGACAGATGGTAGTCTCCCATCAAGGCCATCCAGAGTGTTCTTTAACGTGCACAGGGTATGGCTCTCCCGCTCACGGGGCTACGGCTTAACGTCCATAAGACGGACGGTGGCCTTTCCAAGCCCATCGGTGTCCCCTACTGACTGTGGGCAGGGCGGGGAATTTTGCGGAGATAAATCTCAACACTGACCTAGCTGGGACTCAAACCTGGGAACTACAGATGACTAGCCTGGCGCGCTACCGACTGAGCCACCCCCGCCCCTTTAAAAATAGACCTTGTGGTCCATTATAATCGCTTCAAATGTAAAAGCATTCAAATAAATTTTAAAAAATTATAATTCTTTTTAGTCTCAATATATGTATACATTTGATAATCGAACTGATGACCTTTCAGTTACAGGTATAAACCAAATTATTGCGCTAAACCTTGTTTGCATGTCGACTATTGAAATGATTCCTGAATTCGGTGTAGGACAAATATTTAATACTTTCCCACCGATATTTTTCCACAATGATGACGATACAGAGTAGGTTTAACGCAATTTTCATAGTATGTACTTCATATCGAATTACTATGAATTTATATTATATAATTCTGAGTAATTATTTCGATCTTGCTCCTAAAATTAAATTCGATAGAATTAAAACACTAGATCTCAATTTATTACAACTTCTCTTATTTCTGATTATGTTAATAATCATAACGAAAAAAATAAAAATAAAATTTTCCCGCCTGAAATGAGCTTCAAAAAATTTTCCTCCTGAAATACACTTCAAAACATTTTCTGCCTGAAATACGCTTAAAAAAATTTCCCGCCTGAAATATGTACCAAAAATTTCCCTTTCCAAAGGCATATAATCTTACCTGGCGTAAATACGTTTTCAATTTACTCATATTTTTTTTTTCTCTGTGGCCCAGCGGTTATATGCTTGGCTACTGATCAAAGGCACCTGGGTTCGAGCCACGGTAAGACATAGGTGTTTGTGTTGTCTTTCTGCTGAGGTCCAGCCATCCTCACAGACCTTCTGTAATATGGTTTCTAATATGAAAGTTACTGTTGTCAGACCTCTATTGCTAGCAGCTGCTTGAGGCGATATTTATTAATTGCTTTTATTTAAATCTTGCTTAAAATACGAGATTTTCAATGCGGCTTTACCTAGGTTTTTCATTTACAGTTTACAACTGCTGCCCTAATTATTTTATGTTGTATAATCTGACTTTGATTCGTTGACAACAAGGTTTTACTCTCTTGATCACAACCAGCCCATTTGTTGTTAATCAATATATATCAATCATATTCCTATGCAGCCCACCAGGTGAAACACATGTGCACTTATGTATGTCGCGGTGTTTGTAATAACTGTTAGTTATTCTCAGATCCTTAAATTTACTTATGTGTAGGAAATATTGCCCATTGCCGTTGCAGCTACCAATACCAAAAGGGCATATCACCCCTTCCCAAAGGTCGGAGTCAGTACCAACTTTGACATTGCAGTCACCTAGAACAACGGTAATATCTCCTTTCTTGACAGAATTCAAAATATCCTGAAGTTGTTCATAAAACCTATAATTCTCATCGTCATCGACATCCTCAGTGGGGGCAAAACAACAGATAACATTCAAATCTTTAATACTTGTCTGAAATATTGCTGTAAGAAACCTTTCATTAATGCACTCATATCCTAGAAGAGCATCATTAGCGTGTCTGCTGAGAAGCAGACCCACGCCTTGGTGATGCTTATTGTCGTCCCTCCCTGAAAAGAGAAATTTAAGATTATTTTTAAGAATCTGACCTTTATCTGTTCTTATAGTCCTGCGATTATCAAATTTTTTTGCTCACAGCACACTAAAAATTTAAGTTTGTAACACTAGGAAAGACTCGAGTATGCGCAGTTTGCCTTCAATAATAGCCATTTCTGTGGAGTCGAGTGTAAAAGCAGATCTGTTCTGTTCAAGTTCTGACCTGCATTGAGGTTAGTGCTACGCCTACGTGTTATACGCATCTTTTGTGTCAATTTTGGTGTTAACTTTAAGATTTAATATAGGTAAGTTTTTAATGAAACGGAAAAAGTTAAATAAAGAATCAGTAGCAGAAAGTAACAACAAAATGTTTATAAACTTCCTTTTACCTACACTATCATCCGAAATTTCATGGCAGATCATCTGAGAACCACTAATCTAGTCTCTTGCAAGCCGAGAATATCTAAGTTATAACTGTGGAATTCTTGTGTGATGACATTAAGAGAATAATCTCTGTGCAGAGTACTCACATTTCAAGTACATATAGAGAAAAAATTATTAGTGGGATCTATAAACAAACTATGGTTATTGAGAGAGGAAGTGACGACAATATCAAAAATCTCCCTAACTTCAGGGGGCAAAGACCATTCCTCCATTGCTAAACACCGTTCCCTCATTGCTAAAGACTTAAGCCACCAATGATGATAGAAACTTCAGACACCACCTTTACAAGTGAACCTTTTAAACGCAAACACACTATTTATGTGTTTTATTTTTACAAAAACAAAAACTTTTCAGACTCCAATCTCAGTAACAGGAATTAGATGTAAAAATCTAAAAAATTTCCACAAAACTGTATGTTGTACCCTAGTTAAAGCAAGCATAATTTAAGCATTTTAGCCTGTTTTAGAGTTCATTATAAATACAGAAAAAAAACGAAGTACGTGCATATAAAATTCAAAATTTCTTTAAAGGTTAAACTCTCGTGATTTTTTCCCCTTAACTTTCTATCGTTACATTTTATCTGATAAGTTTGCTTCGCATGTTCTCTAGGAAATGTGGTTTTAATCTGCATTAAAGCAAATGCAAAATCATAATTTTATTCATGCCTTAAATAGTAAAGTCTGAAACAAGCTAAGAAATACAAAACTGTATTAACAACTACAGCAAAAAAAAATTCGATTTTTTTTATTTTAACCGATTTTACTGAAATTGAAAACCAAAAATATTCTAAATTTCACGCAATTTTTTATAATTTAAAAACGAGACAGATTGTTCGTGTTCCTTTGATCAATACTGAAGCACATTAGCCATTCGACCAGCGAGACAAGAATAGCATTATTTTCTCCAAGTATGAGGTTTAGGAGTACAATTTTAATTGTTTTTAAATTCAATCATTTAAAGTGAAACTGGTGCCTAAAAATGCGCCTTTTTCAGTTTTTTTAAATTAAGAATTTTTTAACTCTAAAGAGGTAAAAAAAAAACTACACTGTGCCTATCCAACCCGTAGTTCATAAAAAAATAATCAAAATACTGAATACAAAAATTTTTTTCCAGAACTTTTAAGGTACAAACTAAACACTTTTTGCCATTTCATGGTAGTCATTAAAATGTATTTTTTTGAGTTTTAATATAGTGTTTGTTTTTTTCCTGTTCATTGCATTGCTCATTACAAATGTATGCTTTCGCTTTTAAAGAAGCTAAGTTTTCCTCTCTCTAAAGTCTTTAATAAAGATAAGTCTACTGCTCTTCAAGAATAATTTTTTTTCTAATGGCCCTTCAATAAATTCTTTGAGTTCGAAGGGTCTGATGTAAACGATACTTACTCTACTTAAACTAGAATGAAGGAAGATTAAGCGAATAAGTTCTCGTATTTTAAAATTCAACTCTTTTACCTAATAACCTTCCTAATGGTTTTCGAAATGATTTCATTATCTCTCACAGTTAAAAAGTTACGGATATTGGATAAGAGGGTTTCTCGCAAAATAAGATATATCTTTTTTGTTCATTTCGATAAGGCTAGAGGTTTCTCCCATACATTGTGTAACACCTCGAGAACTGGTTAGTGATTGTATTACATCGCGTTACATGAGAGATAAGTGTCGAGTTCATATCATGCAACGCTAAATTGGTTTTTCGCAAATGTTTACATTTTGCGCTGTAAAAATAGAATTGACTATTATTGCTATGATATTCACTTGCTATGCTGATTACCGTACCGAAAAGAAAGACTCGTACAAAAAACGAAAGTGTTATGTAACACGGAATCAGGGAAAAGGGTTCGACCAACGCTAATGTGGTGTCTTGACATAGCAGGAAATTGGCCCTTAAAATTCACGAAAACAGCGTTGCGTAATTTATGGATTCTCCAGTCCCCAGTAAGAAACAAAAACTATGCATGTTAGATTGCGTTGTATAGGCCTGATGGAAGACTTCCATCTGTCTCCTAGCAGCTGTCCAATCGGTCTCCTTCCTAACCCAACTCCGAGTTCTTGTTAGGTGGCCATTTAGCCCATTGTATGCATGTTCGTATAAAAATCCCGACTCCATCAGCACCCTGGAGGAAATTGCGCATGCCTGATCTGTTGACAATAGTTATGTTTCTTTCCATTGCTTAACCAACTTTAAAGAAAATTGTTTACAACAGAAGTAACTTTCATATTTTGCTTTATTTCATTATACTCCAAAATGTTTTTTACCAGATTAAATATGTTAATATTACTAGATTCTATTTTTACGATATTGTTAAATGTAAGTATAATGTTTACGATATGTTAAATGCTAATATATTGTTTTCACCACATCAGATTAATACTTATTTTAATGTAAATTTCACATTCTGTCTGTCTGAAGTCTTGGTTGCAGAAAAAGATAAAGGGGTGGGAGGAGAGGCAAGCCATGCAATCGAGATAGAAAAGGGTAGTTACGTTTATCATATAAAGCTTTTGCTGTTGCTGAGTACCATTTTTGCTGATGTCACTGAGTAATGAGGATAATTCAGTGTCAAAGCTTTTAACAATAATTAACAACTGCAATTCAAGCGATTAAAGACAACAGACAATAAACCGTTGCTTAATAAAATGATATATTACTTATGTCATCGAATGTATAAAAAGAAACATTTCTTCGAATTCTATTAATATGGTTTAGGCGGCCTTCAGTTAAACATTTCATTAAAGTTCCCCATTAGCATTGTATTGAGAACCAGATTTTTCCATCAATAGTGCGTGTTATCTCTTAGTAATGGAAGCCCCTAAGGAAAAATGATTTCTCCCTATCGATTACAATTAATTACGGTTGCGTAGTGCAACCTTAATATGGTGATAATTGGATAGTAATAAGTTGTACCAAATATCATATTATAAAATGAATGAATATTAAGATCTTATCCGAATACATCCCTCTATTAAGGATTGGCAATTATGATTTAAAATATGGGTAGCATGCTTTGTTCATTTTTCGTCTGAAAGTATTCTGGGAGGAGGCTTAATCAAAGATACCACTGGCCGTTCGTGAAATATAAATTCCCCCTTGGGCATTTGAACCTATGGATATTAAGGGTTGGATTTTGTTGAGTAGCGTTCTAAGCTATTCCAGGGTAGTTTGGACAAGGAATTTCGCATGTAGAGCGCCATCTTACATCCGAGTTGTTTGTAAATGGGCAATTGCATCCCTATAGTAATTGGATGATTCCAGGTTAGAGTGTTTTCTGGTTTAAAATATGAGTAGCTTGCTTTGTTCATTTTTCATCATTCGAGAATCAAAGATGTAGTGCTATTAAGAGTTAATAGTGGCTATTCTGGTTCTCAATTAATAGTGGCTATTCTGGTTCTCAATATTTGGATGTTTTATTTGCTTAGTGCTACGTAGTTTGAATATTAATGTTAATCGAAATGAGCCAGAATTGTATTTTGCCACTTTTTGATAGTTTTGGATAAATGTGATTGTCACATATATTAAGATGTTTATTAATGTGTATTATTAAATGAAAGTGCGTTTTGCTTTTTATTTCTTTAATTGCTTTTATTATACTCTACTTTTTAGCTCGTTTTTAGGAAAAACGAGCTCATGTTTTCACTCTGTCGTCTGTCTGTCGATTTGCAGATCTTTAATTCTTTGTTTTTAGAGCTAAATTAAAACTTCTTTCTGGGTTGAATAGGTATTGATGAAATATCACGATTCGGATTTTAGGAATGTAACCACTGTTAAAGAGCGAAATTATAGGTATAAAATGAGGAATTATTATTATTATTATTATTATTATTATTATTATTATTATTATTATTATTATTATTATTATTATTATTATTATTATTATTATTATTATTATTATTATTATTATTATTATTATTATTATTATTATTATTATTATTAATAAAGTAATTATATATTATTATATTAAAATTATTATTATTATATAAAAATTATTGTGATAAATAATTATTATAATTATTATTATAATTAATTATTATTATTCCTAAAGTCTAAATCGTAATATTTCATCAATACCTATTCAACCCAGAAAGAAGTTTTAATTCGCCTTATCACTCAAATGACATTGTCTCCTTTGATCCTTTTTACTCAGAAGTGTACTATTGGTTTCAGGAATAGTTTTTTAAAATGGCTCTACTCTTCTTCCGATTCGGTTGTAAGCAAACTACGATTGTTCTAACGACTAAATAAGCTGTCGTTGTAAGCATTGGTTATTTCCACTGGCGTCGGGAAAAAAGGCAAAAATGTGTCCCCATTTAAAAAATTGATCGAAAAAACTAATTCTATAGAATAATATCAGGTGTACGAAAAATAAACGCTTTTTGCTTTACGAAATGTTGGTATTTTTTACATTTTCTTTTGTTTCCCGAAGCAAAACATATATTTTTATTTATTAACTTTAAAGAACTTTTATTACATGATTTTCAATAATAATTCCTCATTTTCTGTCTTGTTTTCGGGCATTTTTAGCTATATTATGATATATGCATGATTCCTTTATTACCAACTGCGCTCATTAATGAATGACTCCATCCAAATTTCTATCTTGAAACACTGATTTATTATTTTGCCCTTCTTCTGAAAAACATATTCACTTCCCTCCCCCTGAAAAATTCCAACCGACGCCTATGATTTTTTCTGGTAAATATTTTATATTACTTTTATTTTTATTTTGGTATATATACTTTTATTTTGTCATTTAGTTAACATCTTTTAAGTAATTAGTGTAACATCTTTTAAGCTTCAATTACAATACATTTTTATCAAGGTAACAGTCAAACCCAATTTCGACTTCTCTGTATGTCCTGATTTTTCTTACACACTATCCCATTTGCTGTTAATTAATATAATGATTTTAAAAAAACAAGTTTATAACTTTGAGAAGATGTATATATTTATTACTAAATGGTAGATATAAATGAAATACATAGAAATATTGCCAAACACGTCAAGTTTCGTCAGATGTATCGGAATGACATTTCGATGTGGCATCCAGATGTAACACGACAAATATCCCACCTGTAATGAATGAGGTGTGACTTAACTTATCTGTCGTGACTTCTGTAACTGTACCTGTAATGTTTGCCCCGTAGATCATCAACATTTGTGTGTAAAGGTGGAAAGTACATTTTATAATTAATAAATCCTCATAAAAATGTCTAGTAGAGTTAAATCGGGGGATCGAGGTGGCCATTATATCAGACAGTTTGGCCTCCCCCCCCCCCGATTTGAAACACTTGTGTTGCTTATATACCTACAAATGTTGATGATCTGCAGGCAAGAATTACAGGTGCTGTTGCAGATTTCACCACAGACATGCTACGTCGCGCCTGGGAAGAAATTCACTCTAGGTGGGAAATTTGTTGTCTTACATCTGGAAGTCACATTGAACTGTCACTCAGATACATCTGACAAAACTTTGCGTTTGTCTACATTTCTATACATTTGATGTGTATCTACGACTTATTAATAAATATATACATGAAAGCGTATATTTATAAATGTCTTGGCGTGTGTAGTGTTAGTTCTCCTCAAAGAATTAAATTTACTTATTTGTGGGTAACTCGCTGAAAATGAGAAATTTGAACTAGGGGTACGACAATATACATCGATTCTATGACTCCCTCCCCCCAAATAATGATTTACCCACAAGTAACACTCGAAGTAGAAGGCTACAGTGGAGGTTGACGGGTCTGCTTTTTTTTAGTGTTTAAACAGCTAGTTTTTTTTCATCTTCGGAACCAGAGGGATCCGTTCTATCACGTCTAACCACATTTTCATCATTGCCTGTAGGAGACATTCCCCATTGCAACTGCCAATGAGAAAAGGACCCATCACTCCTATCAAAATTATAGATATATGTAGAAAGAAAAATAAAAATTTCAATATATGGCACCAAACACATACATGTATATAATCATAATCCATTTGGTATGAACACGTTTAATTCTTAAAGTGTCAGATTCCTAAAACTGAACTAACTCTGGTGGTCAAAATAAATTTGAAGTGTTTTCAGAGTATAAGAAAAATATCTTTAATATAGTTCATATCAGAAATAACCAATTAACAGAATTAGCTCTTAGCTTTTAAAATATTTGGGTTGTTTTACCTCTGAGCGGCACTTTTTTGCACACCATGGGCTAAATGGCCAGGTCACAAGGACCCCAAAGGCTCAGATAAGGCTGGGGGTTGGGTTGTTTACCTCTGAGCGGCACTTTTTTGCACACCATGGGCTAAATGGCCAGGTCACATGGACCCCGAAGGCTCAGAGAAGGTGGGGGGAGGGGACCCACTGGAATAGCTGTTGGGAGACAGATGGTAGCTTCCCGTCAAGGCCATCCAACGTGTTCTTTAACGTGCACAGGGTATGGATCTCCCGCACTCGGGGCCACGGCTTAACGTCCCATCCGACGGACGGCGGCTTTTCCAAGCCCATCGGTGTCCCCTACTGACCGTGGGCAGGGCTGGGAATTTTGCAGAGATAAATCTCAACGCTGACCCAGCTGGGACTCGAACCTGGGAACTACAGATGACGAGCCTGGCGCGCTACCGACTGAGCCACACCCGCCCCTTTAAAAATAGACCATGTGGTCTATTATAATCGCTTCAAATGTAAAAGTATTCAAATAAATTTAAATTCTTTTTAGTCTCAATATATGTATACATTTGATAATCGAACTGATGACCTTTCAGTTACAGGTATAAACCAAATTATTGCGCTAAACCTTGTTTGCATGTCGACTATTGAAATGATTCCTGAATTCGGTGTAGGACAAATATTTAATGCTTTCCCACCGTTTTTTTTCTACAATGATGACCAAGATCTTATGTGTAAAATTAAAAGATCTATAACCAATTAAATTGATCATAATTCTAATTTGTTTTTCTGCTGTTTCTACGTTTCAGAGAGTGTCGATACAGAGTAGGTTTAACGCCTCCCAAAGAAATAAAAATTTCGGACTAACGGTCGTTTTCATGTAGATTATAATTTCAAAAGCATCCTACATTCACTAAAAGGATTTTATTAAAATAATTAACTGGGGCGTTGAGAACTTGCATCAATTAACGGTAGTCTCCTGATGTTAAGAGTTAACATTCGATACTTCTTACAAATTGAATTATTTTGTGAACAAATTTTTGGTCACGTCAACGTGATGGGTTGGGTTACCTCTGAGCGGCACCTTTTTGCACACCATAGGCTAATGGCCATATCACATGGACCCCGAAGACTCAGAGAAGGTTGGGAGGAGAGGATCCACTGGAACAGCTGTTGGGAGACAGATGGTAGCCTCCCGTCAAGGCCATCCAGCGGGCACTTCGTGTTCCAGTGGGTCCCCTCACCCAACCTTCTCTGAGCCTTCGGGGTCCATGTGACCTGACCATTTAGGCCATGGTGTGCAAAAAAGTGCCGCTCAGAGGTAAAACAACCCAACCTTTGTGGCTTGACCATTTAGCCTTTACTAATGGACTTAGTAGGAGCAGTCGTGGCTCAGTCGGTAGAGAGCCAGGTTCGTAATCTGCAGTTCCCAGGGTCGAGTCCCGCCTTTGCCAGCGAACTGAAATCATCTCCGCAAAACTCCGGCCCTGCCCTCGGTCAGTAGGGGACGCCTATGGTCTTGGAAATTCTGTCTTCCATCGTCTTGGGACCTTAAGTCGTAGTTCCGTGTGCGAGAGACTACTCGTGAGTACATATCCTGACTTAGCCTATTATATGCAAGAACAAGTATCTTTCAGAAGTAAAACAGCAACGTTAGTAGACACGCAATTGGCATTTGTTTCTTCCTGAACGATTAGTTAGTTGTTCTAATGTCCAGTCAATAAAATATTTTCTTTGTTGAAAAGTATGAAAGCAACTTGTCCCAAACCTGTCATTTACTACATCCATTTTGCTTTTGATCGCAAAGCCGCACAGTTCCGTCGATAGACTACAAGGGGGAAAATACCTTCCAATAAAATATTCATCCAACAAACTAAGATCATTAAATGTCGATTACAGGTCCCATCTTCTCTCAGAACGCTCCCATACATAATCGTAATGACCAGTGTGAGTGTCAATTCATTGACTGAGCTGACTGTTGCACGCTAATAGACAACTCCCCGTCTCTGCAGAAGATGAGCTAAGCAGCAAGAAGAAACTGGATGCTGGTGATTACATTGAGTGTGAGTGTTTGTATTGGTTGCTAAGCGCTTTTTCTTCCTCCCTATGCTACCTTTCTCCTCTCCATCAGTTCTCCTCTTCTCTAGCATCCCGGAGAGGCCATCTTCCTCTCTCTCCGCGAAGATGTGTGTCAACTCTTCCTCCATCTCTCCCACTGACGGAGTAATCAACGACTCTATTTTCTCTATTGCATTCTCAGCTACAAAGCAACTGCCTCCACTTCCAGGAATCGCCTGAGGCGTCTTTCATTCCAGTTGTGCTTCAGCTTCATTATTCCAGCAGGTGGTAGCACAGATGCGATCAGTTGAGAAAGTATTTTTGTGTTTACGGAGAATTTATCGATCACATACTTCTTGTTCCACTTCTTGTAAGATTCTGTGTCTTAATTATAAGGGTCGTTAGAATGAAAAGTGGGCAAGTCGAAAACAAAGTGTAAATCATTTATTGATCTGTTCAAATTCGCCATACCTGACACATTTCTCCCCAACATGATATTAATAACATGATAAAGCTTTTTCTAGATACAAAACATTTTGTAACTTACGAATGGAAAAAATGCATGCTGCAGGTTAAATTGAATTACAGAAATGCATAAGCAGAAAGTATGTATCGTTCATACATATTTAATATATATCGTTATGAATTATTAATAAGAAATCTTGAGCGTGAGTTCAAAAGAATGTTTAGCAACAAGAAATCATAAATGAGCTAATTTATTAAAAATTATAAAAACCGCATATATGAAGTAAATTCAACTAACTCAAATCCTTATCTTCATCAGTATGAAACTAAACCAAGGCCATCATGTGACACGAAGGTTGCCAGATCACTAATTTCTAAAAAAATCGTTGCCAGGTATTTTTTCTGAATTCTGTAATCAACCATAGCGTTCGGATACTTTTTTGAGCGACTGTACCACAGCGATGCACACAGTTTTACGCTTGCGTAAAACTGTGTGCATCGCTGTGGTACAGTCGCTCAAAGGATGAGTCGCGGAGATGATTTCAAAGTCGCGGAGATGATTTCAGTTCGCTGGCAGTTTTACCACAGCGATGCACACAGTTTTACGCTTGGTTTTGGTACATACAGAAAAATATGTGTGCCTAACGATGAATCTGTTTCAAATAAAATATTAATCGACAAGCAATGTCTGATTTAGCCACTTTTATAAAATGTTTATGCCAAAGGTATGCTCGGCCCTACTGACCAACCCAAGGTGCACGGAGGCGAGATGCCTCCTTCGTGCACTTTACCTCGGTCAGTAAGGGACACCGATGGGCTTGGAAATACTTCCCGTCCGTCGGATGGAACGTTAAGCCCGTGTGCGAGAGAGCCATACCTTGTGCATGTTACAAAAAAACCCTGGATGGCCTTGACAGGAGGCTACCATCTGTCTCCCATCAGCTGTCCAGTGGGTCTCCTCCCCCACCCTTCTCTGAGCCCCGGGGTTCTTGTGATCTGTGTGCAAAACCTCCTTCATGTATATGGGAATAATCATCACGAAACCACGCTTAAAGCATAAAAATTATTGTTGTCAATGCGAAATACACGATATTTACATTTCATCACCAAAATTTAAACTTTTTAACGCAATTATATCGCTCCAATATGACTTGAAATTTTGCAATTTATATATTTTTACACAGTTAGAAGGCGCATTTATAGATATAGGAAGGTTCCGAAAGTGTAAATCGCAATATTTCGTCAATTCCTACCCAACCAAAAAATAATTTTTACTTTTTCTCTAAAAACAAAAAAAAAAAATCGATATCTACAGACGGACGGACAGATAGATAGACAGACGACAAAGTGAAAACGTTAGCTCGTTTAGCTAAAAATAGAATTAGTTAATTTATCATGATATAAGCTGTCATGTTTTAGATACGTGTTTGGGGGGTATTTATAGACATCAAATTCGCATGAAAATTGCATGATAAAAATATAGTAAAAAGTTTGAATATCATGATTTCAAATTATATTTTAATAGAAGCTTTTCGAATTTGTCAATGTCAAAAATAATTTACAGTTCTTGAATAAATCTTACTTAGAATATGGTATTATTTCATGAGGTGACTTTTATGAATCGAATTTGAAACCTTTTCAAAATCTTTAAAATTATTTGTTAGGTCCATGCTCAAAATATTATGATAGTAACCAAAATTATTATAGCTCATGAAAATTTTGTATATCTGAAAATTATATACTTACTACTTGTTAATATATATATTATCAAAAATTGTAATAATTCAATCGCAAAAGTTTTCAATGACGGTATATTTAAATATGGTAAATCCACCCAAAAAAAAAGGTTTTTTATAAGCTTTGTGTATACCTGGCTCTCAAAATGGCCAATAGTTTACCTAATAACATAAAGAATGAAACAAATCTTTACCTTTTTTAAAAAATTAATTATGAAATGGATAATCGAATAAAATGTAAAGTACCAGTAGAAATATTGTTTAAATATATGTTACAATTATATGATACAATTAAGTCAAAATGTTAAAGGGTTCATTATATTTTAGAGTTAAATAAGTTGACGCTGTTACTTTAAAATATTTTACGATTTATAAATCTAATATCTCTACAGACGAGCTTTGGCGCATGTGGAATTATATATCTTACACTTTCAAAATTATTTATTTGTTTTTTGTACAAACATTTATTGCAAGCTTTAAATTATGTGCCTATAATGCATGAAAGTTGGGTTGGGTTGTTTTTCTTTGAGAGGCACTTTTTTGCACACCATGGGCTAAATGGCCAGGTCACAATGACTCCGAAGGCTCAGAGAAGGTTGGGGGAGGGGACCCACTAGAACAGCTGTTGGGAGACAGATGGTAGCCTCCCGTCAAGGCCATCCAGTGTGTTCTTTAACGTGCACAGGGTATGGCTCTCCCGCACACGGGACCACGGCTTAGCGTCCCATCCGACGGACGGCGACCTTTCCAAGCCTATCGGTGTCCCCTACTGACCGTGGGCAGGGCGGGGAGTTTTGCTGAGATGTCTCAACGCTGAACCAGTTGGGACTCGAACCTGGGAACTGCAGATTACGAGCCTGGCGCGCTACCGGCTGAGAAACCTTCGCCCCAATGTATGAAAGAATTTTGAAAAGAAATGTTAACGCTGGTACAGGAAAGACTCGAACATAAAAAACTGCAGTTGAAATAATTAGCTGAAACAATTTGTTGTCCAGAATGCGATTCGAACCCACGTCTCCCAGAAGGAACGCCTTTATTACTGAGAAGTGCAGATTACGATCGTGTCGCGCAATCGATTGAACGAACCCCCCCCCCCCGTTCCAAGGGTGAGAGAGGTGAAAACCGAACAACTGAAAAGAGAGCAAGGAAAGTTCATCGAGCTCAAAAGATGCCGCGACCTCAAATATGTTCCGGAATGCCTGACTTACACATCTTTTTTTGTACTTTATATCACTTTTGGAAACCAAAGGAAATGAGTCGTGAAGTTGCTCTTCTACGAAATGAGAGCGATCCTGGATTGTCAAAGCAATTATCTGTTACGAAATTAACGACGAAGAAAAAGATGGATCATTCGTGTGCGCTGCTGCCTTTGGTTCACGTGTGCATTCTTGCCATTGATGTCACAGACGACATCGGTTCGTCCAATCACCAATCGACCATGTGTCCTGCTCTTCCTGCTCTTCCTTCCTTTTCTTTCGTTCATTGAAAGATAACATACATGTCCATTCGACCATCTACAATGTTCCGTACTTTCATGAGCTCCATTTTTTTTATTTAATATTGTATCTCGATCGCTATTTTTTTTTCTCGCATGTTCTCTTTTCTTCAGACAAAGAAAGTGAAATGTTCAATTTCTAAAAGAGGAAAAAAAACAATCTCTGGAAGATGAATCGCGATTGTCTTTGTCACGATAAATCCTCTGTTTATTCTGTCGAGAATGAATTTTTCGCTTGAAAGGGGAAATGGAATTTTAAACCAATGGTTCGGTTTTATTTCATATGTATACCGAAAAAGGGCGAAAGAATATCTTTGGCTGTGATATTATTGATAGAAGGACAGAAGAAGGTGAACTTAAAAACCAGATAAAACTAGGAAACAGGCATATCGAATGTGGGAATCTCGTTTTCAAAGAGGATGAAGTTTCCCTACTTTTGCAGTCTTTAAAAGTTTTAATTCGAATCAATGGATGACTGAGAAAAATGCAAATAGTATTTTATTAGTTGGGTTGGGTTGTTTTACCTCTGAGCGGCACTTTTTTGCACACCATGGGCTAAATGGCCAGGTCACATGGACCCCGAAGGCTCAGAGAAGGTTGGGAGAGGGGACCCACTGGAAGAGCTGTTGGGAGACAGATGGTATCCTGCCGTCAAGGCCATCCAGCGTGTTCTTTAACGTGCACAGGGTATGGTTCTCCCGCACACGGGGCCACGGCTTAACGTTCCATCCGACGGACGGCGGCCTTTCCAAGCCCATCGGTGTCCCCTACTGACCGTGGGCAGGGCGGGGAATTTTGCGGAGATAAATCTCAACGCCGACCCAGTTGGGACTCGAACCTGGGAACTACAGATTACGAGCCTAGCGCGCTACCGACTGAGCCACCCCCGCCCCTCTGAGAATAGGGAGCAGATTGTTTCTGTCAGTGTAATATCTCTTGACAATCTACCACTGAAATTTCAAATTTCTGCTATAAATAAATCATTTGTAATATTATTATCCAACCTTGCCATCTGGAGGAGAGGGTAGAAAAACACTCGAACATATCCAGAGGAAACCTTTATTTTATTTGATGATGATGATGATCATTAAAAGTGTCATCTTCTCTATATTTAGGGTCTCTAATGATATAAATTAGAGTATGTAAGGATTTGAAAAATGAGAATAATAATATTTCATTAGTACCTACCCAACTAAAAAATAATTTTCACTTGTCTCTTAAAACAGTTAAAACAATTGCACGTCCCACCCCCTGGGTGGTAGAGGCAACTTATTGTTGCTCTTTACACTCAGGGGGGTGTAACGTTCCATCACCAAAATTTTCAATTTCTAACATGAGTACATCGTTTGTAATAAAAAAATAAATAAATACCCCCTCAAGCAGCTGCTTGCCACAGAGGTCTGACAGGAGCCTGTCAGTTTATATGCCATAGTAGGAGGTCTGAGAGTATGGCAGGACCTCAGCAGAAAAACGACATATACATCCATGCCTTACCCAGGGCTCGAACCCAGGTCCCATAGATCAGTAGGCAAGCGTGCTAACCACTCGACCACGGGACGGCTCCCGTTTGTAATAGCCGTTTGAAATTTGCAATTTCAAACTTTTCCTCGTTATGGGGCGCAATTG
This sequence comes from Ryuthela nishihirai, assembly GCA_038380435.1. Classification (NCBI taxonomy): domain Eukaryota; kingdom Metazoa; phylum Arthropoda; class Arachnida; order Araneae; family Heptathelidae; genus Ryuthela; species Ryuthela nishihirai. Next base: position 472,789 of record JAWZYU010000158.1, on the reverse strand, counting down.
TAGCTTTTGAGAGATTCGGAAAGTGCGAATCGAAATATTTCATCAATAAATATTAAAAAATAATTTTTAATTTATCTCTACAAACGAAACCAGTTCGATGTCTACAGACGAACAGTGACAAGTTGAAAAAAAATTCCCGATATCTCGTTTGTTTTTGAAAATGAGTTTAAACGAAACATAAAAATGTGAGAGATAACAGGAATATTGGGCTGTATTGTGTTACCTCTGAGCGGTGCTTTTATGAACACCATAGGCTAAATGGCAAGGTGACAAGGACCCCAAGGACTCAGAGAAATTTGGGAAAGAAGACCCACTGAACAGCTCTTAGGAGACAGAAAGAAACCTTAAGTCAAGGTTATCCAGCTTGTTCTTTAACATGCACAAAATAAATCTCACCAGCACGTGGAGAAACGGTTTAACGTCCCATCCGATGGAAGGCAATCTTCCAAGCCCATTGATGTCACCTTTCTGACTCAGGGTAGGGATTAGCGGAAATATATCTCAAAGCTGGCACATTTCGGACTCGAACCTGAGAACTGCAGATTACGAGCCTGGCGGCGCTATTCACTTAGCAAACTCCTGTTCTAGGCAAGAGAAATACTCCGCAATAATGTATATTTATATATTATTTATTTATACAGGGTGAATCTGAAAAAGTGGGCAAAACTTTACGGGGTGGTAGAACGCAGCTATACGAGCAATATTCGTCATAGAAAGTATGGTCGGAACGCAAGCGGTGAGAAGTTAAAAGGTAGTTTTCCACTGTCACATTTAAAGAATGAACACAAGAAGAAGAGGAGATACTTCAGAAAACATTTTATTAACAGGAATGTAATTGAGGTACATGCTCAAAGAAATTGCTCAAAAGAGCTGCCGCCAGCTGTAATGCAGGCTTCACACCTGCGGGTTAGGGACCGACGCACATTTGCGAAGACACCAGGCATTTCCCGAATATCGCCGGCAACAACGGCGATCCTGGCGACTAGATCCATATCGGTTTCAATGGGGCACTCGTAGATTAGGCTTTTCATATGGCCCCACAGGAAAAAGTCCAAATACGAGAGATCCGGCGATCTTGGTGGCTAAGCTATGGGACCACCTCGACCAATCCATCGCCCTGGGAACGTTGCATGTAAAGTGTTCCGCACATCTAAGCTGAAGTGTGCAGGCGCACCGTCGTGCTGGAACCACATTCTCGACCTGCTGAGGGTTGGAATCGGACGCAGCAGCTCCGGCAACACCTCTCGTAGGAATGTGTTATACGATTTGCCGTCCAGACGGTGTGGCAGGAGGTATGGGCCAACCAAATGGTCATGGAGGATCCCTGCCCAAACATTTACGGAGAACCGCTGCTGGAACGAATGAGGACGTGTGGCATGCGGGTTCGTAGATGACCACGTGTATGAATTGTGGGTATTCAAAACGCCCTCACGGGTTAAAGTGCACTCGTCCGTAAACAGAACATGTGCACCAAAATCCGGCTGCGCTGCATTCTGCTGCCAACGTGCGAAATCGACACGTGTCTGATAGTCCGCCGGTGACAACGCTTGTACCTTCTGCGTACGATAGGAGTGCATTCCTTCCTCCTGTAGCACACGACAAACCGACATTTGGGACACGTGTACTGCACGGGAAACCGCTCGCGTGCTACATCCCGGTCGCTCTTCCACCCTACGCAGAATGTCCTCTGCAAGTTGCGGCATCCTGACACTCCTTTCACGCCCTGCGTCTTGCTTGGCCGCGGCGAAGGATCCCGTTTCACACAGCCGCCGATGCAAACGCTCGAAGGTTTTCCGATCTGGAGTGCATCTCATCGGAAACCGGTCGCGGTAACGTCTCTGTGCCTCACTTGCATTCCTGTCCGCCGCACCGTACACAAAGTGCATATCCGCCATTTCGTGGTTAGTATAACCAGCCATCCTCTGCGCAATCCACGGTAGAAATGCCGTTGGGTGCGAGGACCGACCCTTTTATACCATTTCCAACGCCACCTAGCGGCTCGCCGTTTGCGTTCCGCCCACACTTTCTATGACGAATATTGCTCGTATAGCTGTGTTCTACCACCCCGTAGAGTTTTGCCCACTTTTTCAGATTCACCCTGTATATCTTCTAAGTGCAGACTCTGATTGTCTAGTACAGGCATGGCCAACATACGGCCCGCGTAATGAATTTATGTGGCCCGCGAACAATTTTTCAATATTAATAAAATTTTGTTTACTTAAAGAAATAAGTGTTTTGCTTAACATTTTTCAATTTTAATATTTCGTCCGGCCCGTGAAAATATTTTTTTTTCCAATCCGGCCCGGGGGGAAAAATAGTTGGCCATGCCTGGCCTAGTAGGTCCGTAAGGTTCGGCCAGCCCCTCCCCCTCAATTTCTGTAAATCATATAATTTTTCTCATTCAATCATTGTCTTAGAAAAATATATGGATCAGTGTAACTGGGTATGTTTAGTTACTTATTCATATTTTGATTGTAATAAATTCTAAACCTGTTCAAATTGATTTGGTTTAGAATATTCTCAAACATTTGCTATAGTATAATTGAGAGAAGGGTGTAATATCACATGGCGAAGAGAGACAACTAAATTTGGAAGTCGGAGAAAAGAATAATGTTACAAAATATCGGATCTCCTGGGGGGGGGGGGGGGGCTTATAAGCACGCTGTGCCTAGGACCCCTTCAACCTTAAGTGAACCCTGCCTAAGTGTGGTAGGTGCGTATTCTTCAATAAAATATTGGCCCTGCCTCTGAAGCATAAGCTTTTCTTTAGAATATCAAATTAGCATTTAAAATTTTTGTTAAAATATAGTTCAAAATAAATCCAAAAGTAAAAAGGATTTTTTTTTCATTTTAGCATAAATAGAAGAAAAGAATTTTTTATTAAATATTTTCTCCCTACGTTTATTTAAATAAGTGTAATAAATTAGAAGCAGATACAAATTAAAAACAATTATCAACTCTCAACTGAAGAAATTCTTTAACGTTAAATGAATCCCTCCTTCGTAACTCATGACAGAAAAAAACACATTAATTTAAAAAATTTCCCCCAGTTTGGGAAAAAAAATATATATATATAATCTTCGCTCGCTACAGGAAGGATTCCTGCTAATCGAAAAGTGTTTCATTTAGTTCTCGATTTACGGTGTTAATGCGTTTCTCTAAACTGCAGTGTAATTCAAATGGGGGAGGGGACCCACTGCAACAGTTGTTGGGAGACATATGGAAGCCTCCCGTCAAGGCCATCCAGCGTGATCTTTAACGTGCACGAGGTATGACTCTCCCGCACACGGGACCACGGCTTAACGTCTTATCCGACGGACGGCGGCCTTTCCAAGCCCATCGGTGTCCCCTGCTGGCTGTGGGCAGGGCGTGGAGTTTTGGGTGCTGATGGAGATGGTGAGGTGGAGGAATTATTGTGGGAAGGGGGCGGTCGGATGACACTGAAGGCGACAGTGGAAGACTTTTAAGTACTTCTTGGTCTGCGGGATTTTTGGTGTCAATGTGGGACTGCAGATTTTACGATGCATTCAGATAATTCGGGATGTCTGGGAGCCTTGACCCGATCTCACTGGGAAGTGACTCTTGAGACGAGGTATCCGCACTTGTCGTATATAATTGGCAACAGGTTTGAGCCTCAAGAACGTTTTCTACAAAGGGACGGTTTTATCAATAGAACTGCGAGGATTTCTCGCTTCGCACTTTCAAGGTTCGTTTCAAATCGCAAAAATGGGAAATTTTCGCACCGCGCTAATCGACAACATGTCCAAATTAATAATCCGTGTAAATATTTATAATCCGTGTAAATTCAACTTCGCGAAAATTAAACTCGCGCAAAATAAGAGCTTCTTTTGTCCCTCTCTTCCCCTGCTGAATATGTTTCCTGACCCGCGTATATTCGGTTTAATTTAGGGCAAAATTTTATAAAAAAAAATACATACCCCTTCAAGCAGCTGCTTGCCACAGAGGTCTGACAGGAGCCTGTTAGTTTATATGCCATAGCAGAAGGTGTGTGAGGAGGTCAGAACCTCAGCAGAAAAACAACACAAACATCCATGCCTTATCGGGGACTCGAACCCAGGTCCCTTAGATCAGTAGCTAAGCGCGCTAACCACTCGGCCACGGGACAGACAACAAAAATTTAACATTTTCCTTTCGTATCCCTGGGGAGTGTCCAAATGCATAAACACCGCCATATTGATGAAGAAAAACAAAGGCTGAAAACATAAAACATCCTTCAAAAGTGGAATAATGCAAATCATGCTTTTCTTATACCAGAGTGATGTACTAGATGGAGAACAAACATTAATAGAGATAAGAATGTACCTGGGCTCTGCACTCTTGTCTCATAATCTGACACCATATCTCATACTTTGAATTATTCGACAAGCAAATTATATCGGAGGAATCAGTTAAGGTGTAATTATCCATAAAAGTTTAAACTGTAACTTTCATATAACAGATGTCCTTAATAAGTCTCGTTATACACTACACAGAATGTTCTCTCTTATAGCCAATAAAACGACTCTATCAAGTTTCAGCAAGCTCCTTATTTATATGATAGTTTTAAAGCCCATTTTAATGTATGCCACCCCAGTATGGGGATAATGTAACAAGACGTTCATTCAGAAATGTCAGGTATTTCAGAATAAGATGTGCGATTAGTTGGGGTAAGCTCTGGTTCGTCCGAAACAGAGTCATACATCGTGATCTCAGTGTCATGCCTGTAGAAGATAGTATTAAAATGCACGCCATCAGATTCTTTTAGGATGTAATTTGCTTATTTCAAATGCTACAAATTATGACGCCACATATCAACAGCAATTTAAAAGGCCAAACAACTTACAAAAAGTAAGGCTTACAACTATCCTCCCGTCAAGGCCATCCATTAAAAGGCCAAAACAAGTTCTTAACTGATTGACTGTCTAAGATATACTTTTAGGATGTCTTCGTTTCTTGCATTCTTGCACCAATCCTTTTTGGTTTATTTTATTTATTGCCGTCATCGCCTTTGGCACAAATTCGCTGAAGCAGGTATGGGCTAACCTTAGACACATACCGCATTAAGTCTTCTTTTAATCTATGATCCATGAAAGGGAACCAGAAATGACATCTCCAGTGGGGAAATAGGACAAAGAGAGTTCAAATTTCTTTCTTCATTTCTGTGTGACACTTATTTCCATATAATGGATTAAATAGCCAGATCACAAGGACCCCAAGGGCTCAGAGATGGTTGAGGAAAAAGATCCACTGGATAGTGGTTAAAAGAGAGATGGAAGCCTCTCGTTAATGTCATCCAGAGTGTTTTTTATTGTGCACAAGGTAAGGCTCTCTTACACACGGACCCACGTCTTAACATCCCAAGGATCCCATCCATATCCCTTTTATGATTGTAGACAGAGTAAGGGTTAAACCCACAGTTGGGACTCGAATCTGGGTTGGGATGTTTTACCTCTAAACGGCACTTTTTTTGCACACCATGAGCTAAATAGCCAGTCCACAACGATCCAAAAGACTCAGAGAAGGTTGGGGGAAGGGATCCACTGGAACAGCTGTTGGGAGACAGATGGTAGCCTCCCGTTAAGGCCATTCAGTGTGTTCTTTAACGTGCACAGGGTATGGCTCTCCCACACTCGGGGCCATGGCTTAACGTCTCATCCGACGGACGGCGGGCTTTCCAAGCCCATAGTTGTCCCTTACTGACCGAGGGCGATGAGTTTTGCGGAGATAAATTTCAATGCTGACCCAGCTGAGACTGGAACCTGGCGCGTTACTGACAGAGCCACCTCCGCACCACTGGAACCTGGGAATTGCAGATTACAAGCTTGGTGCACTATCGACTGAGCAAGTCCCATCCTTAAAAATGAGCATGAATATAAGATAATAACTTTTATTTGAAGAAATGAAAGTATCTGTTAGCTGGAGTCTTTTTTGTTCAATGCAATTCATAATGAAACGCGATTTCGTACCTGAGAAACTTTTTCCCACATTTATACATTTCATCTGTTCAAAAACATTTTCATTCCATACTTTTCATCATCATCATCATCATCCTCAAGCAGCCATGGGCTACGGAGGTCCAACCAGACCACGCAGTTTAATTCTCCAAGCATATCTGTCCTGAACTACGTCTGCTGCATCCGGCCACTGCACATCAATTCTAACAAGATCCTGTTTGACATTGTCTGCCCACCGCATCCTAGGTCTCCCCCTCCTTCTGAGGCCTCTAGGCATACTGTTCATAACCCTATTCGCCAATCTATAATTATTCATACGGGCAACATGGCCAAACCAGCGGAGTCTCTCTCTGCACAATATGCTGCTTAAAGGAGGTTGCAGACTCCTTTGCCTAACCTTATCATTAGTTACAAAGTTAAACCACCTAATACCCAAGATACTGCGTAAGCATCTAGAATCAAAAGCATCTAGTTTCCTGTTATCTTGTTTACACATCGTCCAAGTTTCACTACCATAACTAACCCTAGAAAGAACCAAACTATTATGCAGTCTAATTTTAGTCTTTAGGTGTATACGCCTATTTCTCCACAATCTCCATAGATTCTTAAAAGTCCCGGCAGCAATCCCTATTCGTCTGTTAATCTCATGCCGCACATCACCAGTATCAGTTACATAGCTCCCAAGGTAATTAAACTGTGACACCTGCTCAAGACTGCAACCATTCAGATTAACTAAATCACAACCTGCCTGACCAATTTTCATCACTTTAGTTTTCTCTCTGTTTATAACCAAACCTACTCTACTACCAGTCTCATCAACAGTTCGAATGAAAGAGTTCATCTCATCAACGTCATTTGCTAAAAGGGCTAAATCATCAACATAATCTAAATCAGAAATTTTCGTATCTCCAGGCCATTTAAGGTCAAAATCTTTCCCATGAAGTGAATTTCGCATAACATAATCAACAACCAAACTAAAGAGAAAAGGAGACAAAATGCACCCTTGTCGAACACCAGACGTAATGCTAAACCAATTGCTATAAGACTTACCAACTCTCACACATGACTCAGTGTTATTATAGAGAGCTTTCCTTATGTTAACTAACTTGTCTGGTATACCATATGATCACACAATCAACCACAAATTATGACGATCAACAGAGTCGAAAGCCTTTTTGAAATCAACAAAGCTAGCAACCAAAGGTTTCTGAAACTCTAAACATTTCTCAAGAATCTGCCTAAGTGTAAATATCTGATCCACACATCCCCTACCACTTCTGAATCCACATTGCTCATCACGCAATTGCCTGTCAACCAGATTCTTAATTCTATTAAGCACAATCATGGAAAGAACTTTACCTGGAACAGAGAGTAGGCTGATACCCCTATAGTTATCATAAGAACTGCGATCACCTTTTTTGAAAATAGGGATAATAATAGTTCTGGTAAAATCTTTAGAAACCATGCCTTTATCATGAAAGTTATTCAAAATTTCAGTCATCCAATTAGACTTCCTTATTCCGTGGTTCCGTGTGAAGGTGTACTTTATGGCGTGTGCACGAGAATCTCACCCTCTGCTCTTTAAAAAAATATGCTTGGTAGACTTGACGGGAAACTTCCATCTGTCTCCTACCAACTGTTTGGTGGGTCCCCTTCCCCCAACCTTATCTGAACCCTTGTGAGCTGGCCATTTAGCCCAATGTGCGCAAAAACGTGCTGCTCAGAAGCTCACTCTTTGATCAAGCCACAACTCCGTTCCATTATAAAATATCTCCCTCCTTTTTAGTGCATTTTAAAATATTTATGGAAAAATATGTGTGATATATATTTATCGTATTTCTTCGATTCTAAGACGCACCCTATTTTTAGAGACGTTTATATGGGAAAAAAGTGCGTCTTAGAATCGAAGAAATAAGACGCCATCGATTCTAAGATGCACCCTATTTTTAGAGACGTTTATATGGGAAAAAAGTGCGTCTTAGAATCGAAGAAATACCCGTATTTCTTCGATTCTAAGACGAATCATGACAAAAATAAATACCTCCTCAAACAGCTGCTTGCCACAAAGGTCTGACAGTTTGTATGCCAAAGTAAAAGGTCTGTGAGGATGGCAGGACCTCAGCAGAAAAACGACACACGTCCATACCTTAACCCGGGGCTCGAACCCAAGTCCTTTACATCAGTTGCCAAGTGTGCTAACCACTCGCAGTGTCTTATAAATTACAGCTACTCTTAGGTTTCTTTTAACTGCTTTCTGAGATTCCAGAATTTTACAACTTTTGAGATGGTTTCTACATTTCATTGTTTATGCTGAATTTCAGCGAAAATAATGTTAATTTTTTTCGTATATTCTTGCTCCTTTGATTATAAATAAAGCACATTTAAATGGAAACATTTCTGTAAAGGAAACTTCGAATCGAAAGGGTTTAAAAGACCATTAAAAGGGAGAAAAAAATATTTTGTAGAAGCATTCTAGTCAGTTGTGGCTCAATCGAAGAATCTAAAAAAAAATCTAGCTAATTGTTGTCTGACTTCTTTCCTGTATTATATTACTTGTTGATAAATATTTCTGAAAAAATTAAAATATTTCAACTACCCTCTATTCATTAGAGTTCAATACAGTCATTTAATCTTCCTCCTATTTTCGTTCTTGATTCAGTCTTGCACATGTTTACAAGTCTAATTGCATATTCATATAATGTTTAGATTAAAATCCCATATTACGTCCCTTATCGATAATATTATTTTAAAAGTTTCAGTTAAGTTCTCACCAAAATATTTCATTGTTCGTAAATCATGGCCATCTTCAATTTTTACGTTGTTTCTGAATATAAGGCAGCTACAAAGTTTTGAATAAAAAAACAACAACAACATAAATATGGAAAATAGTCACTTGTCACTCACTGGACAGCTGTTATGAAACAGATGTCCCTCCAGTCAAAACCATTCAGCGTATTCGTTAAGGTGCGCAGGGTCTGGCTCTTCCGCACAAGGAACCACGGCTTAACGTCCCATCCGACGGACGGCCAATGTCCCCTACTGACCAAACGTAGGGCGGGGTAATTTTATGGAGATAAATCTCAACGCTGGCCCAGCTGGGACTCGAACCTGGGAACTGTAGATTATGACCTTGGTGTTATACCAGGAAAAATATCATAAATTAGTGGCTATATTTTATTCATCTTGTTATTAAGATTACAATACGGATAAGAAAGTATTTCTAAAGATTTTCACTAGACAAAGTTGCTACTGGAAAACTCTCAGAGGACGTCGTTTACTTTAACCCCCGTTTCATTCTATTAAACATCCGGGAAATGCTTACCATGGATACGTAAGATCACCCATCTCATAACGCGATAAGAAGTGGGATGTTGATTCTTCACGATCGGATGGATCGATCGACCATGAATCTTATCCTCTGCGAGTGTCTATTTACCGACTGCTAGCGTGTGTTCACTCTCTCACCCAACATTGACCATTCGGCAAATGTTTGCTTTGGAACTTTTTTCTTATTTGGTCCACGAGTGCTGGCAGAAACATTCCCAAAGGAAGTTGGATTGTTTTACCTCTGAGCGGCACTTTTTTTGCGCACAATGGGCTAAATGGCCAGGTCACAAGGATCACGAGGGCTCAGAGAAGGTTGGAGAGAGGGGACTCGCTAGACAGCTGTTAGGATACAGATGGTAGCTGGGGCGGGGGTGGCTCAGTCGGTAGCGCGCCAGGCTCGTGATCTGTAGTTCCCAGGTTCGAGTTCCAGCAGGGTCAGCGTTGAGATTTATCTCCGCAAAATTCACACCGATGGGCAAACCCTCCGCAAAAATACACCGATGGGCTTGGAAAGGCCGCCGTCCGTCGGATGGGACGTTAAACCGTGGCCTCGTGTGCGGGAGAGCCTGTGCACGTTGAAGAACACGCTGGATGGCCTTGACGGGAGGCTACCATCTGTCTCCCAACAGCTGTTCCAGTGGGTTCCCTCCCCCAACCTTCTCTGAGCCTTCGGGGTCCATGTGACCTGGCCATTTAGCCCATGGTGTGCAAAAAAGTGCCGCTCAGAGGTAAAACAACCCAACCCAACAGATGGTAGCTTCCCGTCAAGGATGTCCAGCGTGTTCTTTAACGTGTAAAGAACTACGGCTTTACGTCCCATCCGAAGGTTTGCGGCCTTTCCAAGCCCATCGGTGCCCTCTTTCTCATCGAGGGCAGCGCAGATTATTAGTGTCCTATACAGAGAGAAATTGGCAAATGGGGATGTCGAGTTCTATTGTCTCATGGGCGCCATTTCTGGGCTTCGATTGTCCAAGCCAGGGCCTAGGATACAGCTCTGTAATAATTACAGGAGTTCCATGAATCGAATCGCTGTGTTATTAATGTGAATGACATGTGCGCAGAGGAAAACAATGGAAAGACAGTTAAAAAATATGCTAAATAAATAAAAAAAATAAAAAAAATTCTTACCTTACTACATGCATTCTAAAAAGTAGTAAATAAAACCAAAGCATGTCGACGGCGTAATCAGTCATTAAGTTCGCATTCATTTCAAAGGGTTGCGTTGATTTTCCTCTGAGCGGCACTTTTTTGCCCACAAATGGGTTAAATGGCACAATAGCCCACTTGGCAGCTTTTGAGAGACAGATGGTAGCTTTCGCAAAGGCCAACCAGCGTGTTCTTTAACGCGCACAGCGTATGGCTCTCCCGCCCAGGGGTCACGACTTAACGTCCCCATCCTAGGAACGGCAGCCTTTCCAAGACCATCGGTCTCCCCTTTCTAATCGAAGACAGGATGGGGGGGGGGGGGGGGGGGAGGGTTATCAGAGATAAATCTCAACTGTGTCCCAGCTGGGACTCGAACCTGGGAACTGCATCCCTCTCCCTCCGCCATCATATAAATCAGGGGAGAAAATTTCTGTCAATCAGTAAGATTCCCGATTACCGAATTCGGCCAAACGTCCAAATGAAAAATATTGTCATACCTTTTCAGGGCTCCTGAGTTAGTAGTTAACTATAGAGCTCAAATTGGAAAGCTTTGGATTGGGTGTTTTACCTCTGAGCGGCACTTTTTTGCACACCATGGGCGAAATGGCCAGGTCATATGGACCCCGAAGGCTCAGAGAAGGTTGGGGAAGGGGACCCACTGGAACAACTGTTGGGAGACAGATGGTAGCCCCCGTCAAGGCCATCCAGCGTGTTCTTCAACGTGCACAGGGTATGGCTCTCCCGCACACGGGGCCACGGTTTAACGTCCCATCCGACGGACGACGAGCTTTTCAAGCCCATCGGTGTCCCCTACTGACCGTGGGCAGGACGGGGAGTTTTGCGGAGATAAATCTCAACGCTGACCCAGCTGGGACTCGAACCTGGGAACTACAGATTACGAGCCTGGCGCGCTACCGACTGAGCCGACTGAGCCGAAAACAAACAGAAATCATCCTGAGTGGAAGCATTTCGATGCTGTTTTATTTATCGAAATATTGTTTTAAAGTTACTCCTTCCCCGTGTATGCTTTGGTGAAGCCAGAATATCAATATGCTGAACTAACTGATGCACTTTAGAGCCCAGATGTGGAGGATATGGACTTCGTTTGCCAGCCCTCCTTCCTTCCATCTATTGAACCACTACAGATTATAAGCCTTGAGCGCTACCGGATGAGCAGATCCTTGCCCCAAGGGAGAGAAACATCCAATCGTGAAAAGGAGAGTAACAAGAAGTGGAATTAAGGAATTCGATTGGAATTACGGCACTTGACCTCAAGAGAGTCGTTGAATATCAAACTCCGTGAATATCATATGGTGATCTCATTTCAAGTGTGCTTGTAAATGTGAAGCAATCATCCACCCACAACCAAACCATGGAATGTATCATAGCAGACAATCATCGGGTATTACAGGTACCTAAAGAATCATGTCTCAGACACCACCTGTCGTCATCAATTCCCTTAGCAAGAAAACTCGAGGACTGATTGAGCGAATATTGCTGGAGATTCTTATGATCAAAGAATTAAGACTTCTTTAGCTGCCTAGAAAAATATATTATGGAGGGAGGTGGCTTTGAGTTGGGTTGTTTCATCTCTTAGCTATACTTTTGTGCACACAATAGATTAAATGATCGTCACAAGGACCCAAGAGCACAGCAATGATTACGAAAGGCTTTTTGTTGTTGTTGTTGTTTTACCTCTGAGCGGCACTATTTGCACACCATGGGCTAAACGGCCAGGTCACATGGACTCCGAAGGCTCAGAGAAGGTTGGGGGAGGGGACCCATTGGAAAAGCTGTTGGGAGACAGATGGTAGCCTCCCGTCAAGGCCATCCAGCGTGTTCTTTAACGTGCACACTGTATGGCTCTCCCGCACACGGGGCCACGGCTTAACGTCCCATCCGACGGACGACGGTCTTTCCAAGCCCATCCGTGTCTCCTACTGACCGTGGGCAGGGCGGGGAATTTTGCGGAGATAAATCTCAACGCTGACACTCGAACCTGGGAACTACAGATTACGAGCCTGGCGCGCTACCGACTGAGCCACCCCCGCCCCAGCTACCATCTGTATCCTAACAGCTGTCTAGCGAGTCCCCTCTCTCCAACCTTCTCTGAGCCCTCGTGATCCTTGTGACCTGGCCATTTAGCCCATTGTGCGCAAAAAAAGTGCCGCTCAGAGGTAAAACAATCCAACTTCCTTTGGGAATGTTCGAGATTTAAATAGATTTGATTATGATCTTTAAGATATCTCCAGTCACATTTTTCCATTAAATACATATTTTAAAAGTTATAGAGCTTCGAAGGTCGAATTCCACTGACCGGGGCGGGGGTAGCTCAGTCGGTAGCGCGCCAGGCTCGTAACCTGTAGTTCTCAGGTTCGAGTCCCAGTTCGGTCAGAGTTGAGATTTATCTCCGCAAAATTCCTCGCCCTGCTCACGGTCTGTAGGGGACACCGATGGGCTTGGAAAAAACCGCCGTCCGTCGGACGGGAAGTTAAGCCGTGGTCCCGTGTGCGGGAGAGCCATAACCTGTGCACGCTAAAGAACACTCTGTATGGCTTGACGGGAGGCTACCATCTGTCACCCAACAGCTGTTCCAGTGGGTCCCCTCCCCCAACCTTCTCTGAGCCTTCGGGGTCCAAGTGACCTGGCTATTTAGCCCATGGTGTGCAAAAATGTGCCGCTCAGAGATAAAACAACCGAAAATCCCACTGACCAAGCATGGAAATTCTCTAGTAGGTTTGCAGGGCAATGTAGAATCAATTCACTCTTAACATAAAACGTTCCTAAAATGCCCTTATTTTAAGAACGTTTTATTTTTCTCCAACTAATCATCCTCCCCTCAACTGCTTCGGAAACCACTTTCCGGCGAAGTGGCATTTCTAACAACAATTTCACTTATTACTGACAGATAAAAACTGAAGATCAAAACAAAAAAAAGCAATATGATCCCGAAAAGATTAAATTTTGCTTACAAGAGTGTAAAAAAAATTCAGAGATTAAAAAACAAAACGAACCTCTAGCTCTTCAAATATAACTTTGAAGATCGTCTCTCAAGAAAACGGAGAATGACAGATTCTGAAAATATTTGCTTAACTTTTATTGCACATTAAATAGCTCGTATGAAAAGGACATGTGGCAATAAAGACAGAGTGTGATTTGCCTGCTTTAAGGTAAACGAGTTGGTTGTTTTACCTCTGAGCGGCACTTTTTTGCACACCATGGGCTAAATGGCCAGGTCACAAGGACTCCAAAGGCTCAGAGAAGGTTGGGGGAGGGGACCCACTGGAACAGCTGTTGGGAGACAGATGGTAGCCTTCCGTCAAGGCCATCTAGTGTATTCTTTAACGTGCACAGGGTATGGCTCTCCCGCACACGGGGCCACGGTTTAATGTCCCATCCGACGGACGGCGGCCTTTCCAAGCCCATCGGTGTCCCCTACTGACCATGGGCAGGGCGGAGAATTTTGCGGAGGTAAATCTCAACGCTGACCTAGCTGGGACTCGAATCTGGAAACTACAGACTACGAGCCTGGTGCGCTACGGACTGACCACCTCCACTCCTAAGGTGAAAGAATAATCAGCCTTAAGGAAAACACGATTAACTTTTTCGTAAACGAAAATTATCAAATTTTGAGCTAGAGGGGGTGGGTGGTATCGCGCTAGACTCATAATCTGCAGTTCCCAGGTCCGAGTCCCAGCTGCGTCAGCGTTGAGATTTATCTCCGTAAAACTCCACTCCCTTCCCACCGTCAGTAGGGGACAACGATGGGATTGGAAAGGTCTCCGTCCGTCGGATGGGACGTTAAGCCGTGGCTCCTTGTGCGGTAAAGTCATACCCTGTGCACGTTAAAGAACACGTTGGATGGCCTTAACGGAGGGATACCGTCTATTTCTCAATAGCTGTTCCAGTGGATCCCCTAACCCCAAATTTTCTCTGAGTCCTCGGGGTCCTTGTGACCTGGCCATTTACCCCCATGCTTACCAAAAAGTGCCGCTCAGAGGTAAAACAACCCAAACTTTGAGCTAAACGAGAATTATAAACACAGATGAAAACGAGAATAATCAAACTTGAGGTAAACGAGAATGATCAACTTTGAGGTAAGCGAGAATTATTAACTCCATGTCCGTTTTATCTCGGGGCGGGGGTGGCTCAGTCGGTAGCGCGCCAGGCTCGTAATCTGTAGTTCCCAGGTTCGAGTCTCAGCTGGGTCAGCGTTGAGATTTATCTTCGCAAAATTCCCCGCCCTGCCCACGGTCAGTAGGGGACACCGATGGGCTTGGAAAGGCCGCCGTCTGTCGGATTGGACGTTAAGCCGTGGCCCCGTGTGCGGGAGAGCCATACCCTGTACACGTTAAAGAACACGCTGGATGACCTTGACGGGAGGCTACCATGTCTCCCAACAGCTGTTCCAGTGGGTCCCCTCCCCCAACCTTCTCTGAGCCTTCGGGGTCCATGTGACCTGGTCATTTAGCCCATGGTGTGCAAAAAAGCGCCGCTCAGAGGTAAAACAACCCAACCCATTTTATCTGATTAACTACTGCAGAGGTAGAGCAGCTCTGTCTCATTAAGACGCCGAAGAGCGAACTCTGAGCTTCCTGAGCAAACACCGTCGAGGTGGGTGAGTAGAAGTTTCGATTTGCAGTCTCGAGAGAGACACCAGTCACTAAGAGTGAGGTGGTTGACCACTGATGGGTAAGGGTTAGCAAGGTTTGCGGTCGCGTGGCCGAAGCCATTCAATCGCACGAGGGCCACGATATTGCTCCGGTCTTCTGACGTAATAGCCGGTGTTAGCGAGTGGAGCAATGATGACTTCGGAAGCACGCAGACAGAAGAAGAAGGCAATTTTCGGTGATCTCTTTTGCTCAGCGAAGATGACTTTGAGACGTTTTATTTCGATGTGGGGGAGAGGTGAAAGGAAAAGCGATGTTGGAGGACAAAAATTAGTTTTAATTTAAAGAAAAAAAAAAGCAATTTGGACACAAAGGTTTTCTGCTATCTGCTGCAAATTCCTTTTTAAGGGCGTTAAGACTTATCTCCGCAAAACTCCCCGCTCTGCCCACGGTCAGTAGGGGACACCGATGGGCTTGGAAAAGACACCGTCCGTCGGATGGGACGTTAAGCCGTGGCTCCGTGTGTGGGAGAGCCATATCCTGTGCACGTTAAAGAACACGCTGGATGGCCTTGACGGGAGCTACCATCTGTCTTCCAACAACTGTTCCAGTGGGTTCCCTCCCTCAACCTTCTCTGAGCCTTCCGGGTCCTTGTGACCTGGCCATTTAGCCTATGGTGTGCAAAAAAGTGCCGCTCATAGGTTAAACAACCCAACCCAACCTTTTTAAGTGTGAAATGTGGCTTTTGTTTCATTACAATCAAGTTTCTAGAGCAGCTTCTTACAAGGAATTCTTATAAAACATTAACTTTCCCATAAGAGTGTTTTTTTGCAAAATTCTAATAATGTAGTTGTATTGTTTTACATTTGAGCGAAACGATTTTTGCACAATGAGTTAAATTGCTATGGAAAAAGAATTCAGATAGTCAAATGTTTCAGCTGAGGAAATATGAAATATATAATTTCTTAACATTTGATTTGTTTTAAACTCATTTGGAGTATTAGATAATGAGGGTTGAGTTGTGTTCCTTTACCTCTCAGCAGCACTTTTTCCGACACAGTTGGTTAAATTGATCCTTGTAACATAAGCTATGTATTCACTAAATGTCTTTGATATCTCTTGTCTTTCCTGGTGTTGCACTTTTAATG
Source organism: Ryuthela nishihirai (assembly GCA_038380435.1). Classification (NCBI taxonomy): domain Eukaryota; kingdom Metazoa; phylum Arthropoda; class Arachnida; order Araneae; family Heptathelidae; genus Ryuthela; species Ryuthela nishihirai. The sequence goes on along the minus strand of JAWZYU010000158.1, from coordinate 456,604 downwards.
TCCAGCAGTGTATATGTGGTGTATAGTGAAGAGTTGTTCATGATCAGGTGCGGAAATCGTCATCCACTACGTCACACGACCATTTTGAAACTCATATTACCGTTTCTCCACATGTTGCATTAACCAAACATACAAGCCTACACATCACAAGCTGGGGCGGGGTTGGCTCAGTCGTAATCTGTAGTTCCAGGCTCGTAATCTGTAGTTCCCAGGTTCGAATCCCAGCTGGGTCAGCGTTGAGATTTATCTCCGCAAAATTCCCCGCCCTGCCCACGGTCAGTAGGGGACACCGATGGGCTTGGAAAGGCCGCCGTCCGTCGGATGGGACGTTAAGCCGTGGTCCCGTGTGCGGGAGAGACATACCCTGTGCACGTTAAAGAACACGCTGGATGGCCTTGACGGGGGGCTACCATCTGTCTCCCAACAGTTGTTCCAGTGGGTCCCCTCCCCCAACCTTCTCTGAGCCTTCGGGGTCCATGTGACCTGGCCATTTAGCCCAGGGTGTGCAAAAAAGTGCCGCTCAGAGGTAAAACAACCCAACCCTCACAAGCTATCGACGGATTTCCACTGGTTTGGTTTTCTGTGTCCACAAGGTGCAAGGTAATATTAGACCATGATGAAATTAACTTCCATTTTCTACAGGCAATGGGAAATACCTCTAGGCCAGTGCTGTCCAACTTCTCTAAGACCGCGGACCATTTTTTCTTTCGCCAATATCTCGCGGGCCAAAAAAAGAATAGGACAGGATAGGTAACTGAAAAGTCAGGTCATGTCACCTCAAAAAGTTATAATAAGTAATAATAAACCAATATAAATTTTCTAAACCTCATCAAATATTTAATAAATTTAATGGGAACATTGTGGCCGTAGTTGTTGGGCAATAAGAATAGAATGAGTAAGTTGAAATAATGCAATAAAAATTGCAAATAGAATGAGTAAGTTGAAGATTGCATATCAGGTAAAGTAATATCAGTTGACAAAAAATTATAAAGTGGATTACAGATATTTATTTAGAATTTCAAGTAAAAACTTGATTTTGTTCGCGGGCCACAAAAATCCTTGTGCAGGCCTCTAGTTGGACAGCGCTGCTCTAGGCTGTTCCGCTAAGTCCTGAGGGTTGGGTTTGGTTGTTTTACCTCTGAGCGGCACTTTTTTGCACACCATGGGCTAAATGGCCAGGTCACATGGACCCCGAAGGCTCAGAGAAAGTTGGGGGAGGGGACCCACTGGAACAGCTGTTGGGAGACAGATGGTAGCCTCCCGTCAAGTCCATCCAGCGTGTTCTTTAACGTGCACAGGGTATGGCTCTCCCGCACACGGTGCCACGGCTTAACGTCCCATCCGACGGACGGAGGGCTTTCCAAGCCCATCGGTGTCCCCTACTGACCGTGGGCAGGGCAGGGAATTTTGCGGAGATAAATCTCAACGCTGACCCAGCTGGGACTCGAACCTGGGAACTACAGATTACGAGCCTGGCGCTCTACCGACTAGTATTCTATGAGGAGACTCATGCACGCACCCTGAAGCTGATCTAGAAGGTTTTCTAATTTTCATCGAATGGAACTATAGCGTCAAACACTACGAAAAGCATATTTAGATGCTTTCTGAACTGTAAAAATTCTTTTTTGTTGCGATCACGAAAAAGAATACTCAAACTACACTATATTTACCATAATAGTTCGGAAACTTCCATGTAAGTGAATGGAAAGCTAAATTCTAAACTTTCCAAAGTTGAAAATAAGCTTTTTAAGTAAAAATGACACAGGAGATAAATTGAAGATCTCAGTTAAATACAGTATATCTAAATCTCGACTTTGAAAGATATTCGTTTAATGCTTAAATAGTTCTGGATGTCGAAACATTTTACATCAGCATTGCTTGTCTTAAGAGAAGTTTGCATAACTGGTTATAACAAATCGTAATAAAGGTTATAATAAATAGTTCAGTAAAATACACGCAATTTTAGAGTTAAAACGAAGAAATTGACCTTTTTATTTGCTTTTTGAGACGAGCTTTCCACATTTCACATAGATTATTGGACGCAGGACCGTATTATCCAAAAGGCACAGTAGATATACCTTAGGCCTACTGAAACTAAAGAGCCTAAGAAAATATTCTACCACGTTTTTAATTTTTGTACCACCAAAACCGTAACAAAAATCTCTTTCTGAATAAATAGTGATCAAATCAACTGTTAAGTCTTGCTACCATTTTATCGTCAGTGATAAATTATTCAAGATAATTTTGATCACCAATTTACCCATCGAAATCAATATACACATAAATATGCATCAGCCAAAGGGACTACGAAACAGAAGTTGCTAGGGCGTACGAAAGAACAGTAGCTAAGGTCTAAAAAAGAGAACTGGGTGGGTTCTAAAAAACAGAAGTGCTTAGGCCTCTGAAAGAGAAGCGGCTATGTCCCACAAAAGAGAAGTGCTTAGGGCCTATGAAAACGAAGTGGCTAGGGCTTACGAAAGAGATGTGGTTTGGTCCTACGAAACAGAAGTGGCTAGGGCCTACGAAGAGCAGTAGCTAGGGTCTAAAAAAGAGAAGTGGCTGGTCCCTACAAAACAGAAGTGCTTATGAAAGAGAAGCGGCTATGTCCTAAAAAAGAGAAGTGGCTAGGGCCTATGAAAGCGAAGTGGCTAGGGCTTACGTAAGAGACGTGGTTTGGTCCTACGAAACAGAAGTGGCTAGGGCCTATGAAGAGCAGTAGCTATGGTCTAAAAAAGAGAAGTGGCTGGTCCCTACAAAACAGAAGTGCCTATGAAAGAGAAGCGGCTATGTCCTACAAAAGAGAAGTGGCTAGGGCCTATGAAAGCGAACTGGCTAAGGATTACGAAAGAGACGTGGTTTGGTCTTACGAAACAGAAGTGGCTAGGGCCTATGAAGAGCAGTAGCTAGGGTCTAAAAAAGAGAAGTGGCTGGTCCCTACAAAACAGAAGTGCCTATGAAAGAGAAGCGGCTATGTCCTACAAATGAGAAGTGGCTAGGGCCTATGAAAGCAAAGTGGCTAGGGCTTACGAAAGAGACGTGGTTTGGTCTTAGGAAACAGAAGTGGCTAGGGCCTATGAAGAGCAGTAGCTAGGGTCTAAAAAAGAGAAGTGGCTGGTCCCTACAAAACAGAAGTGCTTATGAAAGAGAAGCGGCTATGTCCTACAAAAAAGAAGTGGCTAGGGCCTATGAAAGCGAAGTGGCTAGGGTTACGAAAGAGACGTGGTTTGGTCTTACGAAACAGAAGTGGCTAGGGCCTATGAAGAGCAGTAGCTAGGGTCTAAAAAAGAGAAGTGGCTGATCCCTACAAAACAGAAGTGCCTATGAAAGAGAAGCGGCTATGTCCTACAAAAGAGAAGTGGCTGGTCCCTACAAAACAGAAGTGCCTATGAAAGAGAAGCGGCTATGTCCTACAAAAGCGAAGTGGCTAGGGCCTATGAAAGCGAAGTGGCTAGGGCTTACGAAAGAGACGTGGTTTGGTCATACGAAACAGAAGTTGTTATGGCCTACAAAACATAAAATTAAGTGCCTAGAGTTTAGGAAACGGAAATGACTAGAGATTACCAAACATAATGCCTAGGACCTAATCCATTCCTGATTGGAAATCATAGTTTGTTGAAATTTTAGAATAATCACTTTGAACAATCGTGTACTGAATCTTATTAGTGAATTTAATATATAGCTTTAATGCCAATAAAACATTCGAGGAAAAATTAACCAAAACTATTCAAATAATTTTAAGTGAGGATGGTAAAATAGAAATTGTGGCATCACACCGAAGACTACACACATCCTTTCAACAGTAAACATGCCTCAAATGTTTTTTTAAAGTTCACCAAAACAGTTGTACTTGTTGAGAGTAAGATGCAATGGCTGCGTTTAATCGAATTAATTAGCGCTATTTATTTGAAATTCAAATGTTAGCAGAGCATTTCTTTCCTCAGCTATTTGCATCACGTGTCTGAAGGCAGATTCCGATGTCTTTAGCATCCTGTCTGAAGTAACGAAATGAGATGTGTCTGCTCAACCGAAAACATCTCCTTTCCCACTGAAGTTATTACCATAACCTTTTCCATCTTTCTTTACTGCAAACCGTACACACGAGCAGACTTGAAGAAAAAAAAGACATCGATTTTGTGGCTGCAGCATTTCAGCTAGCATTGATATGTTAATTACCGGTGGCATGTTTTCGTCTTTCCTGGTAAAAGCGGAAGCTGGGAATCGAAACGGATCGTGTCAGGATCAAGGAATAAACACAAACTAGGATCGTCGACTGCTCTGTGATGAGATTTTTCTTAACTCTGGCAAATCATTTGTAAAGAAGAGAATCATAGGAATCTGCTCTTGACTGTATGCCATCAAAGGCTGATTTTAGTATACAGTACCTCTATATCTCGAATTTCTCGTTAACTCAATTTACTTTTAAATTTGCAAACCGAATTCTTATACATTTATTGAATTTTTACTCTTTTTAACTCGAACTGTTTCTCATCATCACCTCGATAACTCGAAATTTTATAAAGAATATTTGAAAGAAAATCCTTTTACTGGTGCAATTTTTGCCAGGTAGACACAGCGATTCTCATTGGCTACTCATTACTCCCTCCTCCCTTGCAAGTGGATGGAGATTCTTATTATCTACACACTGCTTCTTACCATCCCCGGACGGCTGACAGATAAGCATTTCTCCTTTTCGCCATAAAAAGTGTTAGTTTAATTTTAGTCAAGAGTTAGTTTCTCTTGGTACAGATTTAATTGTATTGCAATGGCAGCAAAGCGTAAGTTGAATGCATTGCCATTAAGTGATAAAAGTGATCCCAGCTGTTGAAAGTAGAATTCGGAATTCCTAACAGCACTCTGTCAACCATTTTCCGGAAAAAATATACTGTAAACAGCTAGATTCCGAGAAACGAAAAGAATGAGACATGCAGAATTATGATTTTCCTGATGTTCACCAGTCAAGTTGCTAAAATGGTTTCCTCAATATAGTAACTAAGACATTCAAGTATATGTAGGTGGGAATGTATTGCGGGATCTGCAACTAATTTTTAAACTGCTTAGGTGTATTTTTAGCACAGGTTCTTTTAGGAAGTTATTTCGTTTCCCTTGGGCTTCGAGTTCTGAATATAGGTAATCAATGTTTCTCAAGGCCATCTATTAGGCTTCATTGGCGGCTTCAGTTTCGCGTACTGGGCTTAGAAAGGCCGTCCGTCCGTCGGATGGGACGTTAAGCCGTGGCCCCGTGTGTGGGAGAGCCATACCCCGTGTACGTTAAAGAACACACTGGATGGCCTTGACGGGAGGCTACCATCTATCTCCCAACAGCTGTTCTAGTGGGTACCCTACCCCAACCTTCTCTGAGCCTTCGGAGTCCTTGTGAGTTGGCCTTGTGAGTTGGCCATTTAGCCCATGGTGTGCAAAAAAGTGCCGCTCAGAGGTAAAACAACCCAACCCAACAACTCAGTTTCGCGTACACTTTTTTCCCTTGAGGTAAGAAACAAATAGATGATAACTATTTTGGAGTTGGATTAGAGAGCAAATTCGGTTGTCGTGTTGTTTTACCTCTGAGTGAAAATTTTTTGCACACAATGGTAATAAATCCATCCACGGTAAATACACAGATTACCTGTAGAAATAGACTTCAACATTAGTTAATACATCTGGAAAAAGAAATTATCGCCGACACGGCAAGAATCGAGTCCGCAATTCTTGAGATTTATGCCAGAGCGCTCTACCATTACACCACGCATCGGACGAGAAAATCTTTCAGAATAAGACCTTAAAAATCTTTCACTGTGATGTGGTGGATCTGGCGCCATCTATACATCAGGAGAGGCCACTTTTCCAATTGTTGCTATTGGTTTAGATGTTAATGAGAATGTCAATCACGCTCACGCGTTTATTATTAAAAATCCATCCACAGTAAAAACACAGATTACCTGTAGAAATAAACTTCAATATTAGTTAGTACATCTGGAAAAAGAAATTATCGCCGACACGGCAAGAATCGAGTCCGCAAATCTCCAGATTTATGCCAGAGCGCTCTACCATTACACCACGCATCGGACGAGAAAATCTTTCAGAATAAGACCTTAAAAATCTTTCACTGTGATGTGGCGGATCTGGCGCCATCTATACTTCAGGGGAGGCCACTTTTCCAATTGTTGCTATTGGTTTAGATGTTAATGAAAAGGTCAATCACGCTCATGCGTTTATTATTAAAAATCCATCCACAATAAATACACAGATTACCTGTAGAAATAGACTTCAATATTAGTTAGTACATCTGGAAAAAGAAATTATCGCCGACACGGCAAGAATCGAGTCCGCAAATCTCCAGATTTATGCCAGAGCGCTCTACCGTTACACCACGCATCAGACGAGAAAATCTTTCAGAATAAGACCTTAAAAATCTTTCACTGTGATGTGGCGGATCTGGCATCATCTATACTTCAGGGGAGGCCACTTTTCCAATTGTTGCTATTGATTTAAATGTTAATGAAAGGTCAATCACGCTCATGCGTTTATTATTAAAAATCCATCCACAATAAATACACAGATTACCTGTAGAAATAGACTTCAATATTAGTTAGTACATCTGGAAAAAGAAATTATCGCCGACACGGCAAGAATCGAGTCCGCAAATCTCCAGATTTATGCCAGAGCGCTCTACCGTTACACCACGCATCAGACGAGAAAATCTTTCAGAATAAGACCTTAAAAATCTTTCACTGTGATGTGGCGGATCTGGCACCATCTATACTTCAGGGGAGGCCACTTTTCCAATTGTTGCTATTGATTTAGATGTTAATGAAAAGGTCAATCACGCTCATGCGTTTATTATTAAAAATCCATCCACAATAAATACACAGATTACCTGTAGAAATAGACTTCAATATTAGTTAGTACATCTGGAAAAAGAAATTATCGCCGACACGGCAAGAATCGAGTCCGCAAATCTCCAGATTTATGCCAGAGCGCTCTACCGTTACACCACGCATCAGACGAGAAAATCTTTCAGAATAAGACCTTAAAAATCTTTCACTGTGATGTGGCGGATCTGGCACCATCTATACTTCAGGGGAGGCCACTTTTCCAATTGTTGCTATTGATTTAGATGTTAATGAAAAGGTCAATCACGCTCATGCGTTTATTATTAAAAATCCATCCACAATAAATACACAGATTACCTGTAGAAATAGACTTCAATATTAGTTAGTACATCTGGAAAAAGAAATTATCGCCGACACGGCAAGAATCGAGTCCGCAAATCTCCAGATTTATGCCAGAGCGCTCTACCGTTACACCACGCATCAGACGAGAAAATCTTTCAGAATAAGACCTTAAAAATCTTTCACTGTGATGTGGCGGATCTGGCACCATCTATACTTCAGGGGAGGCCACTTTTCCAATTGTTGCTATTGATTTAGATGTTAATGAAAAGGTCAATCACGCTCATGCGTTTATTATTAAAAATCCATCCACAATAAATACACAGATTACCTGTAGAAATAGACTTCAATATTAGTTAGTACATCTGGAAAAAGAAATTATCGCCGACACGGCAAGAATCGAGTCCGCAAATCTCCAGATTTATGCCAGAGCGCTCTACCGTTACACCACGCATCAGACGAGAAAATCTTTCAGAATAAGACCTTAAAAATCTTTCACTGTGATGTGGCGGATCTGGCACCATCTATACTTCAGGGGAGGCCACTTTTCCAATTGTTGCTATTGATTTAGATGTTAATGAAAAGGTCAATCACGCTCATGCGTTTATTATTAAGAATCCATCCACAATAAATACACAGATTACCTGTAGAAATAGACTTCAATATTAGTTAGTACATCTGGAAAAAGAAATTATCGCCGACACGGCAAGAATCGAGTCCGCAAATCTCCAGATTTATGCCAGAGCGCTCTACCGTTACACCACGCATCGGACGAGAAAATCTTTCAGAATAAGACCTTAAAAATCTTTCACTGTGATGTGGCGGATCTGGCACCATCTATACTTCAGGGGAGGCCACTTTTCCAATTGTTGCTATTGATTTAAATGTTAATGAAAGGTCAATCACGCTCATGCGTTTATTATTAAAAATCCATCCACAATAAATACACAGATTACCTGTAGAAATAGACTTCAATATTAGTTAGTACATCTGGAAAAAGAAATTATCGCCGACACGGCAAGAATCGAGTCCGCAAATCTCCAGATTTATGCCAGAGCGCTCTACCGTTACACCACGCATCAGACGAGAAAATCTTTCAGAATACCTTAAAAATCTTTCACTGTGATGTGGCGGATCTGGCACCATCTATACTTCAGGGGAGGCCACTTTTCCAATTGTTGCTATTGATTTAGATGTTAATGAAAAGGTCAATCACGCTCATGCGTTTATTATTAAAAATCCATCCACAATAAATACACAGATTACCTGTAGAAATAGACTTCAATATTAGTTAGTACATCTGGAAAAAGAAATTATCGCCGACACGGCAAGAATCGAGTCCGCAAATCTCCAGATTTATGCCAGAGCGCTCTACCATTACACCACGCATCGGACGAGAAAATCTTTCAGAATAAGACCTTAAAAATCTTTCACTGTGATGTGGCGGATCTGTCACCATCTATACTTCAGGGGAGGCCACTTTTCCAATTGTTGCTATTGATTTAGATGTTAATGAAAAGGTCAATCACGCTCATGCGTTTATTATTAAAAATCCATCCACAATAAATACACAGATTACCTGTAGAAATAGACTTCAATATTAGTTAGTACATCTGGAAAAAGAAATTATCGCCGACACGGCAAGAATCGAGTCCGCAAATCTCCAGATTTATGCCAGAGCGCTCTACCATTACACCACGCATCAGACGAGAAAATCTTTCAGAATAAGACCTTAAAAATCTTTCACTGTGATGTGGTGGATCTGGCGCCATCTATACATCAGGAGAGGCCACTTTTCCAATTGTTGCTATTGATTTAAATGTTAATGAAAGGTCAATCACGCTCATGCGTTTATTATTAAAAATCCATCCACAATAAATACACAGATTACCTGTAGAAATAGACTTCAATATTAGTTAGTACATCTGGAAAAAGAAATTATCGCCGACACGGCAAGAATCGAGTCCGCAAATCTCCAGATTTATGCCAGAGCGCTCTACCATTACACCACGCATCGGACGAGAAAATCTTTCAGAATAAGACCTTAAAAATCTTTCACTGTGATGTGGCGGATCTGGCACCATCTATACTTCAGGGGAGGCCACTTTTCCAATTGTTGCTATTGATTTAGATGTTAATGAAAAGGTCAATCACGCTCATGCATTTATTATTAAGAATCCATCCACAATAAATACACAGATTACCTGTAGAAATAGACTTCAATATTAGTTAGTACATCTGGAAAAAGAAATTATCGCCGACACGGCAAGAATCGAGTCCGCAAATCTCCAGATTTATGCCAGAGCGCTCTACCATTACACCACGCATCAGACGAGAAAATCTTTCAGAATACCTTAAAAATCTTTCACTGTGATGTGGCGGATCTGGCACCATCTATACTTCAGGGGAGGCCACTTTTCCAATTGTTGCTATTGATTTAGATGTTAATGAAAAGGTCAATCACGCTCATGCGTTTATTATTAAAAATCCATCCACAATAAATACACAGATTACCTGTAGAAATAGACTTCAATATTAGTTAGTACATCTGGAAAAAGAAATTATCGCCGACACGGCAAGAATCGAGTCCGCAAATCTCCAGATTTATGCCAGAGCGCTCTACCATTACACCACGCATCGGACGAGAAAATCTTTCAGAATAAGACCTTAAAAATCTTTCACTGTGATGTGGCGGATCTGTCACCATCTATACTTCAGGGGAGGCCACTTTTCCAATTGTTGCTATTGATTTAGATGTTAATGAAAAGGTCAATCACGCTCATGCGTTTATTATTAAAAATCCATCCACAATAAATACACAGATTACCTGTAGAAATAGACTTCAATATTAGTTAGTACATCTGGAAAAAGAAATTATCGCCGACACGGCAAGAATCGAGTCCGCAAATCTCCAGATTTATGCCAGAGCGCTCTACCATTACACCACGCATCAGACGAGAAAATCTTTCAGAATAAGACCTTAAAAATCTTTCACTGTGATGTGGTGGATCTGGCGCCATCTATACATCAGGAGAGGCCACTTTTCCAATTGTTGCTATTGATTTAAATGTTAATGAAAGGTCAATCACGCTCATGCGTTTATTATTAAAAATCCATCCACAATAAATACACAGATTACCTGTAGAAATAGACTTCAATATTAGTTAGTACATCTGGAAAAAGAAATTATCGCCGACACGGCAAGAATCGAGTCCGCAAATCTCCAGATTTATGCCAGAGCGCTCTACCGTTACACCACGCATCAGACGAGAAAATCTTTCAGAATAAGACCTTAAAAATCTTTCACTGTGATGTGGCGGATCTGGCACCATCTATACTTCAGGGGAGGCCACTTTTCCAATTGTTGCTATTGATTTAGATGTTAATGAAAAGGTCAATCACGCTCATGCGTTTATTATTAAAAATCCATCCACAATAAATACACAGATTACCTGTAGAAATAGACTTCAATATTAGTTAGTACATCTGGAAAAAGAAATTATCGCCGACACGGCAAGAATCGAGTCCGCAAATCTCCAGATTTATGCCAGAGTGCTCTACCATTACACCACGCATCGGACGAGAAAATCTTTCAGAATAAGACCTTAAAAATCTTTCACTGTGATGTGGCGGATCTGTCACCATCTATACTTCAGGGGAGGCCACTTTTCCAATTGTTGCTATTGATTTAGATGTTAATGAAAAGGTCAATCACGCTCATGCGTTTATTATTAAAAATCCATCCACAATAAATACACAGATTACCTGTAGAAATAGACTTCAATATTAGTTAGTACATCTGGAAAAAGAAATTATCGCCGACACGGCAAGAATCGAGTCCGCAAATCTCCAGATTTATGCCAGAGCGCTCTACCGTTACACCACGCATCAGACGAGAAAATCTTTCAGAATAAGACCTTAAAAATCTTTCACTGTGATGTGGCGGATCTGGCACCATCTATACTTCAGGGGAGGCCACTTTTCCAATTGTTGCTATTGATTTAGATGTTAATGAAAAGGTCAATCACGCTCATGCGTTTATTATTAAAAATCCATCCACAATAAATACACAGATTACCTGTAGAAATAGACTTCAATATTAGTTAGTACATCTGGAAAAAGAAATTATCGCCGACACGGCAAGAATCGAGTCCGCAAATCTCCAGATTTATGCCAGAGCGCTCTACCGTTACACCACGCATCGGACGAGAAAATCTTTCAGAATAAGACCTTAAAAATCTTTCACTGTGATGTGGCGGATCTGGCACCATCTATACTTCAGGGGAGGCCACTTTTCCAATTGTTGCTATTGATTTAGATGTTAATGAAAAGGTCAATCACGCTCATGCGTTTATTATTAAAAATCCATCCACAATAAATACACAGATTACCTGTAGAAATAGACTTCAATATTAGTTAGTACATCTGGAAAAAGAAATTATCGCCGACACGGCAAGAATCGAGTCCGCAAATCTCCAGATTTATGCCAGAGCGCTCTACCGTTACACCACGCATCAGACGAGAAAATCTTTCAGAATAAGACCTTAAAAATCTTTCACTGTGATGTGGCGGATCTGGCACCATCTATACTTCAGGGGAGGCCACTTTTCCAATTGTTGCTATTGATTTAGATGTTAATGAAAAGGTCAATCACGCTCATGCGTTTATTATTAAGAATCCATCCACAATAAATACACAGATTACCTGTAGAAATAGACTTCAATATTAGTTAGTACATCTGGAAAAAGAAATTATCGCCGACACGGCAAGAATCGAGTCCGCAAATCTCCAGATTTATGCCAGAGCGCTCTACCGTTACACCACGCATCAGACGAGAAAATCTTTCAGAATAAGACCTTAAAAATCTTTCACTGTGATGTGGCGGATCTGGCACCATCTATACTTCAGGGGAGGCCACTTTTCCAATTGTTGCTATTGATTTAGATGTTAATGAAAAGGTCAATCACGCTCATGCGTTTATTATTAAAAATCCATCCACAATAAATACACAGATTACCTGTAGAAATAGACTTCAATATTAGTTAGTACATCTGGAAAAAGAAATTATCGCCGACACGGCAAGAATCGAGTCCGCAAATCTCCAGATTTATGCCAGAGCGCTCTACCGTTACACCACGCATCAGACGAGAAAATCTTTCAGAATAAGACCTTAAAAATCTTTCACTGTGATGTGGCGGATCTGGCACCATCTATACTTCAGGGGAGGCCACTTTTCCAATTGTTGCTATTGATTTAGATGTTAATGAAAAGGTCAATCACGCTCATGCGTTTATTATTAAGAATCCATCCACAATAAATACACAGATTACCTGTAGAAATAGACTTCAATATTAGTTAGTACATCTGGAAAAAGAAATTATCGCCGACACGGCAAGAATCGAGTCCGCAAATCTCCAGATTTATGCCAGAGCGCTCTACCGTTACACCACACATCAGACGAGAAAATCTTTCAGAATAAGACCTTAAAAATCTTTCACTGTGATGTGGCGGATCTGGCACCATCTATACTTCAGGGGAGGCCACTTTTCCAATTGTTGCTATTGATTTAGATGTTAATGAAAAGGTCAATCACGCTCATGCGTTTATTATTAAGAATCCATCCACAATAAATACACAGATTACCTGTAGAAATAGACTTCAATATTAGTTAGTACATCTGGAAAAAGAAATTATCGCCGACACGGCAAGAATCGAGTCCGCAAATCTCCAGATTTATGCCAGAGCGCTCTACCGTTACACCACGCATCAGACGAGAAAATCTTTCAGAATAAGACCTTAAAAATCTTTCACTGTGATGTGGCGGATCTGGCACCATCTATACTTCAGGGGAGGCCACTTTTCCAATTGTTGCTATTGATTTAGATGTTAATGAAAAGGTCAATCACGCTCATGCGTTTATTATTAAAAATCCATCCACAATAAATACACAGATTACCTGTAGAAATAGACTTCAATATTAGTTAGTACATCTGGAAAAAGAAATTATCGCCGACACGGCAAGAATCGAGTCCGCAAATCTCCAGATTTATGCCAGAGCGCTCTACCGTTACACCACGCATCAGACGAGAAAATCTTTCAGAATAAGACCTTAAAAATCTTTCACTGTGATGTGGCGGATCTGGCACCATCTATACTTCAGGGGAGGCCACTTTTCCAATTGTTGCTATTGATTTAGATGTTAATGAAAAGGTCAATCACGCTCATGCGTTTATTATTAAGAATCCATCCACAATAAATACACAGATTACCTGTAGAAATAGACTTCAATATTAGTTAGTACATCTGGAAAAAGAAATTATCGCCGACACGGCAAGAATCGAGTCCGCAAATCTCCAGATTTATGCCAGAGCGCTCTACCGTTACACCACACATCAGACGAGAAAATCTTTCAGAATAAGACCTTAAAAATCTTTCACTGTGATGTGGCGGATCTGGCACCATCTATACTTCAGGGGAGGCCACTTTTCCAATTGTTGCTATTGATTTAGATGTTAATGAAAAGGTCAATCACGCTCATGCGTTTATTATTAAGAATCCATCCACAATAAATACACAGATTACCTGTAGAAATAGACTTCAATATTAGTTAGTACATCTGGAAAAAGAAATTATCGCCGACACGGCAAGAATCGAGTCCGCAAATCTCCAGATTTATGCCAGAGCGCTCTACCGTTACACCACGCATTGGACGAGAAAATCTTTCAGAATAAGACCTTAAAAATCTTTCACTGTGATGTGGCGGATCTGGCACCATCTATACTTCAGGGGAGGCCACTTTTCCAATTGTTGCTATTGATTTAGATGTTAATGAAAAGGTCAATCACGCTCATGCGTTTATTATTAAAAATCCATCCACAATAAATACACAGATTACCTGTAGAAATAGACTTCAATATTAGTTAGTACATCTGGAAAAAGAAATTATCGCCGACACGGCAAGAATCGAGTCCGCAAATCTCCAGATTTATGCCAGAGCGCTCTACCGTTACACCACGCATCGGACGAGAAAATCTTTCAGAATAAGACCTTAAAAATCTTTCACTGTGATGTGGCGGATCTGGCACCATCTATACTTCAGGGGAGGCCACTTTTCCAATTGTTGCTATTGATTTAGATGTTAATGAAAAGGTCAATCACGCTCATGCGTTTATTATTAAAAAGCCATCCACAATAAATACACAGATTACCTGTAGAAATAGACTTTAATATTAGTTAGTACATCTGGAAAAAGAAATTATCGCCGACACGGCAAGAATCGAGTCCGCAAATCTCCAGATTTATGCCAGAGCGCTCTACCATTACACCACGCATCGGACGAGAAAATCTTTCAGAATAAGACCTTAAAAATCTTTCACTGTGATGTGGCGGATCTGGCACCATCTATACTTCAGGGGAGGCCACTTTTCCAATTGTTGCTATTGATTTAGATGTTAATGAAAAGGTCAATCACGCTCATGCGTTTATTATTAAAAATCCATCCACAATAAATACACAGATTACCTGTAGAAATAGACTTCAATATTAGTTAGTACATCTGGAAAAAGAAATTATCGCCGACACGGCAAGAATCGAGTCCGCAAATCTCCAGATTTATGCCAGAGCGCTCTACCATTACACCACGCATCGGACGAGAAAATCTTTCAGAATAAGACCTTAAAAATCTTTCACTGTGATGTGGCGGATCTGGCACCATCTATACTTCAGGGGAGGCCACTTTTCCAATTGTTGCTATTGATTTAAATGTTAATGAAAGGTCAATCACGCTCATGCGTTTATTATTAAAAATCCATCCACAATAAATACACAGATTACCTGTAGAAATAGACTTCAATATTAGTTAGTACATCTGGAAAAAGAAATTATCGCCGACACGGCAAGAATCGAGTCCGCAAATCTCCAGATTTATGCCAGAGCGCTCTACCGTTACACCACACATCAGACGAGAAAATCTTTCAGAATAAGACCTTAAAAATCTTTCACTGTGATGTGGCGGATCTGGCACCATCTATACTTCAGGGGAGGCCACTTTTCCAATTGTTGCTATTGATTTAGATGTTAATGAAAAGGTCAATCACGCTCATGCGTTTATTATTAAAAATCCATCCACAATAAATACACAGATTACCTGTAGAAATAGACTTCAATATTAGTTAGTACATCTGGAAAAAGAAATTATCGCCGACACGGCAAGAATCGAGTCCGCAAATCTCCAGATTTATGCCAGAGCGCTCTACCGTTACACCACGCATCGGACGAGAAAATCTTTCAGAATAAGACCTTAAAAATCTTTCACTGTGATGTGGCGGATCTGGCACCATCTATACTTCAGGGGAGGCCACTTTTCCAATTGTTGCTATTGATTTAGATGTTAATGAAAAGGTCAATCACGCTCATGCGTTTATTATTAAAAATCCATCCACAATAAATACACAGATTACCTGTAGAAATAGACTTCAATATTAGTTAGTACATCTGGAAAAAGAAATTATCGCCGACACGGCAAGAATCGAGTCCGCAAATCTCCAGATTTATGCCAGAGCGCTCTACCGTTACACCACGCATCAGACGAGAAAATCTTTCAGAATAAGACCTTAAAAATCTTTCACTGTGATGTGGCGGATCTGGCACCATCTATACTTCAGGGGAGGCCACTTTTCCAATTGTTGCTATTGATTTAGATGTTAATGAAAAGGTCAATCACGCTCATGCGTTTATTATTAAGAATCCATCCACAATAAATACACAGATTACCTGTAGAAATAGACTTCAATATTAGTTAGTACATCTGGAAAAAGAAATTATCGCCGACACGGCAAGAATCGAGTCCGCAAATCTCCAGATTTATGCCAGAGCGCTCTACCATTACACCACGCATTGGACGAGAAAATCTTTCAGAATAAGACCTTAAAAATCTTTCACTGTGATGTGGCGGATCTGGCACCATCTATACTTCAGGGGAGGCCACTTTTCCAATTGTTGCTATTGATTTAGATGTTAATGAAAAGGTCAATCACGCTCATGCGTTTATTATTAAAAATCCATCCACAATAAATACACAGATTACCTGTAGAAATAGACTTCAATATTAGTTAGTACATCTGGAAAAAGAAATTATCGCCGACACGGCAAGAATCGAGTCCGCAAATCTCCAGATTTATGCCAGAGCGCTCTACCGTTACACCACGCATCAGACGAGAAAATCTTTCAGAATAAGACCTTAAAAATCTTTCACTGTGATGTGGCGGATCTGGCACCATCTATACTTCAGGGGAGGCCACTTTTCCAATTGTTGCTATTGATTTAGATGTTAATGAAAAGGTCAATCACGCTCATGCGTTTATTATTAAAAAGCCATCCACAATAAATACACAGATTACCTGTAGAAATAGACTTCAATATTAGTTAGTACATCTGGAAAAAGAAATTATCGCCGACACGGCAAGAATCGAGTCCGCAAATCTCCAGATTTATGCCAGAGCGCTCTACCATTACACCACGCATCGGACGAGAAAATCTTTCAGAATAAGACCTTAAAAATCTTTCACTGTGATGTGGCGGATCTGGCACCATCTATACTTCAGGGGAGGCCACTTTTCCAATTGTTGCTATTGATTTAGATGTTAATGAAAAGGTCAATCACGCTCATGCGTTTATTATTAAAAATCCATCCACAATAAATACACAGATTACCTGTAGAAATAGACTTCAATATTAGTTAGTACATCTGGAAAAAGAAATTATCGCCGACACGGCAAGAATCGAGTCCGCAAATCTCCAGATTTATGCCAGAGCGCTCTACCATTACACCACGCATCGGACGAGAAAATCTTTCAGAATAAGACCTTAAAAATCTTTCACTGTGATGTGGCGGATCTGGCACCATCTATACTTCAGGGGAGGCCACTTTTCCAATTGTTGCTATTGATTTAGATGTTAATGAAAAGGTCAATCACGCTCATGCGTTTATTATTAAAAATCCATCCACAATAAATACACAGATTACCTGTAGAAATAGACTTCAATATTAGTTAGTACATCTGGAAAAAGAAATTATCGCCGACACGGCAAGAATCGAGTCCGCAAATCTCCAGATTTATGCCAGAGCGCTCTACCGTTACACCATGCATCAGACGAGAAAATCTTTCAGAATAAGACCTTAAAAATCTTTCACTGTGATGTGGCGGATCTGGCACCATCTATACTTCAGGGGAGGCCACTTTTCCAATTGTTGCTATTGATTTAGATGTTAATGAAAAGGTCAATCACGCTCATGCGTTTATTATTAAAAATCCATCCACAATAAATACACAGATTACCTGTAGAAATAGACTTCAATATTAGTTAGTACATCTGGAAAAAGAAATTATCGCCGACACGGCAAGAATCGAGTCCGCAAATCTCCAGATTTATGCCAGAGTGCTCTACCTTTACACCACGCATCGGACGAGAAAATCTTTCAGAATAAGACCTTAAAAATCTTTCACTGTGATGTGGCGGATCTGGCGCCATCTATACTTCAGGGGAGGCCACTTTTCCAATTGTTGCTATTGATTTAGATGTTAATGAAAAGGCCAATCACGCTCATGCGTTTATTATTAAAAATCCATCCACAATAAATACACAGATTACCGGTAGAAATAGACTTCAACATTAGTTAATACATCTGAAAAAAATTCATCGCCGACACGACATTTATCTCTTTTCGCCTCGAATTTTCCTTACGTCATAATTTGTCTCTTACAAAATTGCTTTCGTCAGTTTCAAGGAACTGGGAGAATTTCTCTGAATGAACCTTTCTGCCAATGAACGTTTCTACCGTTGCGAGGAGAGCTGTGACACATCAACCATCCAGATCACCGCATGCCGTCCGTTAGTAGCCGATGCACATCCAATGTTTTGCCGTCAGCTAGGGTTCGTGCCACCGCCAATTAAGAATGACCGACTTTCTCCGCAATGATGTCTTAACAGATGAAGCAAAGAGACCTGACATTGAAATCCATCTTCTTGCTGGAGCGTAACAGACGAAGCTCATTGTTTCTTCTTGAGGAGGATTAGGGGGAGCTTCTTTACTTTCAGCTACAAGTTGATCTTCCTATTATTAAGTCTGTTATAAGGACAATAGAAAGTGTTATCATTGATTGGGCATGTATTTTCTTCTCACCTAACAGTGGTTTAGCTTAGTTTTTCTAAAATAGTAACAGAGGTGAAGGAAATGCGAACATGTATGCAAGACGGATCTGGGAAAAAAATCGAGGGGGGAGGGGTGGGGGCTAAGAAATTCAATCTAGACAGAAATACATATAAAAAATGGAGGGGGGGGGGGGCAAGAGGCTGAATTTTCATTGCAGTATAACACTTCACCCTCCATTTTATAGGTCTTCAAAAGTTATCTTGAAAAACACATGTATTATAAATAAGTTTAATAGCATTTTGACTCTTGGCCGAGTGGTTAGCGCGCTTAGCTACTGAACTAAGGGACCTAGGTTCGAGCCCCGGGTAAGGCATGGACGTATGTGTCGTTTTTCTGCTGAGGTCCTGCCATCCTCTCAGACCTCCTATTATGGCATATAAACTGACAGGCTACTGTCAGATCTCTGTGGCAAGCAGCTGCTTCAGGTTTTTTATTTTTATTTATTATTTATTATCTTTACTAGTATTCTGAAAAAAAAGGGGGGGGGGGGGGAGCATGGGCCCTTGACCCCACTCAAGATCCGGCCCTGACAAAAAATAAGTCCTTTTTCTATTGCACATTATTGTTATGTATAGTTTATGGAAGAAGTGAGCAATTGAAAATGTTTTTTATTCCTGAATAGCGTAAAGTACACAATGAATTCATAATATCTTTTACACCGATATATTATCGACTGGAAGAATTGCCCGATGTTGCGCTGATCGTTGTTGACGTCAGCTTCATAGCCCGTTGCTTAGCCAGTTGCTCTCATAGCCCGTTGCTTAGTCAGTTGCTCTCATAGCCCGTTGCTTAGTCAGTTGCTCTCATAGCCCGTTGCTTAGCCAGTTGCTCTCATAGCCCGTTGCTTAGCCAGTTGCTCTCATAGCCCGTTGCTTAGTCAGTTGCTCTCATAGCCCGTTGCTTAGTCAGTTGCTCTCTCATAGCCCGTTGCTTAGCCAGTTGCTCTCATAGCCCGTTGCTTAGCCAGTTGCTCTCATAGCCCGTTGCTTAGCCAGTTGCTCTCATAGCCCGTTGCTTAGTTTCTACGCAAATTATTACCGTTCTGAGAAATATCGGTCTCCTGCAATTCCCGAGATAATTGACCGAATGGTCTCATATTTCGTACGTAGGTTCCCCATTTCTGACCTCGAATTGGATGAAAAATTCCAGTCCATACTTGAGATGGGACACTTTATATAATAATATCTTTGCGAATGTGAGTGGTTGGGTTGTTTCACCTCTAAGCGGCACTTTTTTTGCACGCCATGGGCTAAATGGCCAGGTCACATGGACCACGAAGACTCGAGAAGGTTGGGGTAGGGGACCCATTGGAACAGCTGTTGGGAAACAGATGGTAGCTTCCCATCAAGACCATCCAGCGTGTTCTTTAACCCGCACACTGGACCACGGCCTTACGTCCCATCCGAGGATGGTGGCCTTTTCAAGCCCATCGGTGTCCCCTACTGACCGTGCGAGGAGTTTTGCGGAGATAAGTCTCAACGCTGACACAGCTGGGACTCGAACCTGGGAACTGCAGATTACGAGCCTGGCGCGCTACCGACTGAGCAACCCCTGTCCCAATGTGAGGGATCTGGCAACAGTTGGTGGCTTTATTGATTGTGAATGAAGACGCTGCAAATGAAGGAACAAGCAGAAAGATGGACGTTTTATCCAAAATACAGATTTTTTTCTTATTATTGAACCTATCGAGTTAATATTTTACTGCATAACTTCATGCATTCTTAATCTGCCAAATTTCCAGGATCCTAGCCCCTTTATGGGAAGAATTGTGGCGATCACACACAGAGACAGTTGACTATTAATATATTTTCAGGGTTTCACATTGCTTTTCATGGTTTTTATGGTTAAGTGTAATATGCCTCGATCAGACAATAAACTCTTTGAGGGAGACTTGCCTTTCATTCTTTATGTGAAACGCAGTAAAATTATGTATTAAAATGATTAATTTTTCAAGAAATATAAAATTTCTACCGTAGCAAAAACATTTCTTTAATTTTTTACTGTTACCTACAGATTATTTACTTAATGTGATATGATAATATATGATGGGAAGGTTAAAAACTCTTCAACAATGGGTTTACTGCTATCTCAATATTATTTACTTAAAAGAAAAACAATATATATAAAAAATAAATGATATATCTACTGGTAGCTTTAATGCTTTGCGAAATAAACCACGAGTAATAAAATAAATCCTAATAGTCTTCAAGTATTAAAAATATTAACTATCAGTTTTGTATATCAATTTAATTTTTTAAGGATTTTTAGAACAAATTATATCGTTTAATGCAGTCCAAATCCATATTCGAAAAACAAGTGGAAATGAAATGCTTCTCCGAATCTATGGATATCATTTGATTCTGTTCTCACGGAATGCTTTTGCGGTAATGGAAGAATAGCTTATGACGTCAGTTTCAGAGAACTTCCGAGATCAAATATCCTCTTCCTCTTCTACAGACACAATATCTTCTATAACTACTCTCCTCTCCATTTTCCTTACAATTCAGGTAATTCGTCCAAGACCATGAAGCTGACAACAAATGGAGGATACATCTTACAATGGGCCAAGCTTTGGGTTATTTTATCTCTGAGCGGCACTTTTTGCACACAATGGGCTAAATGGCCAGGTCACAAGGACCCCGAAGGCTCAGAGAAGGTTGTAGGAGGGGGGGGGGGGCAATAGCTATTCAAGTGTTCTTTAACGTGCACAGAGTATTTCGCTTCCGCACACGGAAGTTTTGCGGAGATATATCTCAACGGTGACCCAGCTGGATCTCGAACCTGGGAATTGCAGATTACGAGCCTGGCGCGCTATCGACTGAGACCCCGTCGGCCAAGCTACTTGTCAGTTCTTCACCACATAACTCTCCTATTGATATAGCAACTGAAAAGCTTATAACCTGAGACTCTACTAAGCTATTATTGTCAGATTTTATTAAACAAGGAGATGGGTGCTTATAATGATTTTTCTTTAGATTTCTTTAAAGGCGACGTATAATAAAAATAAAAAATAAATACCCCCTCAAGCAGCTGCTTGCCACAGAGGTCTGACAGGACCCTGTCAGTTTATATGCCATAGTAGAAGGTCTGTGAGGATGGCAGGACCTCAGCAGAAAAACAACACAAACGTCCAAGCCTTCTCTGGGGCTCGAACCCAGGTCCCTTTGATCAGTAGTCAAGCGCGCTAACCACTCGGCCACGGGACGGCAAACATGGCTAATATTTAACACAGGTAAACTACCCTGCTTTAAAAAATCATTTAACAATTTTGCTTATTATTTATTAACGACTTTCAAGATATTTCAATGGAATATTGATAATATTGCTGCACAGAAAGGACTATTTTATGATCTTTTTAGAGGAATATAACCCAGATGTTGTTTTACAAAAGACGTGGCTTAGATCAACTAAAAAGTTTTTCGTATCTGAATATGTTATGTATCATCTGGCAGAGGTGGAAGACTTCTGACTGCATCTGAGACTACATATATTGTAACTGTTCCAAGGACTGAAGACAGTATTGTAGAAAGCTTAGTGAGAGAAATATTACTTTCTTCTAGGAGCGTATGGATTGGTAACATGAACCAATGTCCGGAAAGTTATGAGGCTGAATTTATTGTAGACAAGTTGGGTTGGGTTGTTTTACCTCTGAACCGCACTTTTTTGCACACCATGGGCTAAGTGGCCAGGTCACATGGACCCCGAAAACTCAGAGAAGGTTGGGGGAGGGGACCCACTGGAACATCTGTTGGGAGACAGATGGTAGCCTCCCGTCAAGGCCATCCAGCGTGTTCTTTAACGTGCACAGGGTATGGCTCTCCCGCACACGGGGCCACGGCTTAACGTCCCATCCGACAGACGGCGGCCTTTCCAAGCCCATCGGTGTCCCCTACCTACCGTGGGCAGGGCGGGGAATTTTGCGGAGATAAATCTCAACGCTGACCCAGTTGGGACTCGAACCTGGGAACTATAGATTACGAGCCTGGCGCGCTACCGACTGAGCCACCCCCGCCCCTATTGTAGACAAACCAGGAATAACCGGCCAATTCTGTTTCTGCGGCAGTAGAGTAGGATATTTTACCCCTACTACCTCACAAGTTTTGTCATGTTTAGACCTGCACCGCTACTCCCTGCAACGGCTCTCGATTATGCTATATGAGACGCTTCCACGGGCAGTTTAGCCGCGCCAACGGGCGAGCAAAGAGAGAACACTAAGTTTCGTATTAAAGAATTTTTGTTAAATGATCAAATCACTGTATTGCTGCGTGCTCCATATTCTTCAGATTTGTCACCTTGTGATTTTTCTTATTCCCACGACTGAAATGAGCATTCAGACCACTCAGACAACCGTGACAGAACAGCTCCGCAGTATTCTCGAAAGTTGCATTTCAGTGCGAAATTGCATTGCAAAAGTTGTTTTCCAGGATTGCTTCAAAGACCTCAAGAAACGTTGAATCTGTGTATTGATGCGGTGGACAGCCGTGTTTTACCTTTGAGAGGCGCTTTTTTGCACACCATGGGCTTGTACAGCAGGTCACAAGGACGCCGAAGGCTCAGAGAAGGTTGGGGGGAGGGAACCCACTGAAACAGCTGTTGGGAGACAGATGGCAGCCTACCGTCAAGGCCATCCAGCATGTTCTTTAACGTGCATAGGGTATGGCTCTCCCGCACACGAGGCAACGGGCTTAACGTTCCATCCGATGGATGACGGCCTTTCCAAGCCCATCGGTGTCCCTTACTGATCGTAGGCAAGGCGGGGAGTTTTGGGAGATAAATCTCAACCTGTATTGATGCAGAAGGACACAATTTCGAAGATGATCCTTAGCACCAGAGTAGAGATGTACTCATGTTTATAGCGTCAGAGCTATATTAGCAGCTCATACTATCACCAGACTCATGTTAATACCGTCAGTCGCGGAATTTTCTGTACATCAGTTGTATATTCCTCACAAGAATCAGATTCACTTCAATTTTTAAATCATCATCATCTTTCTGATGATTTTCCTACGATGTCGGTTATCGTCGGTGACTTTAAAGCTTATTATCTTCTTTGGAATCATTCATCATCATCATTCCATCTAAGATATCAATCATTCCATCTACGATATCAATCATTGCATCTACGATTCAATCATTCCATCTACGATACAGAGTTGTATCGTAGATGGAAGATGGTGAGTAGACTTTATTAAATGATGGTTCACACTCTTATTTCTCACGAATATCTGTCTCCGCATTAGAACGAACCATTTTGCTCCATATCAAAAGCTAAGTTGTATCTGGGAGATTCTTTCTACAGTTTAGAGTAGAATCATGCACTGATTCTTTCAGAAACTAGGGTTTTATTCTATATCTATTAACTAGGGCTTATTCAATATTCAAAACACTACGTACTGCATATAAAAAACGATTTACTGACGAATAATTATCGGCTGTCATTTAAACACGATGGAACTCAAATTTCTTCATATACGGAATTTCAGGCTGATTCGGTTAGAGAACACAAGTTGTCTGCATGTGTTTCCGTGTTAAATAGCTTGGCAGAGTGGTTAGCGTGCTTTACTAGTGATTGAAGGGAACTTTGTTCGATCCCCAGATAATTTATTTCTATGTTGTCTTTCTGCTCAAGTGCTGCCATTCGCACAGATCTCTATGGCGTATTAAACTGACAGGCTCCCGTGAGATTTCTGTGCTGCTTTAGGAATAAATTATGCATGTATTTAAATAATATAAAACTTCCGCTCTAGCAGAAATATTTCTTGAATTTCGACAATTACCTTAGACATTTTAAATTAAGCGAAAAAATTCACTTATATGTATTTTCAAAAATTAATTTTTGAACGGTAGATATTATGAAATGCCAAATAAACCACGAGTGTTAAATCTTATTAATCTTCAAATATTAAGAACACCTAGTATCAGTTTAGTGAAGAGAATTTGTTTTTAAATTTCAAAAACGAATTATGTCGTTTAAAGTGATCCAGAAACGTATTCAGAATAATGGTGTGAAGGATTATCTCCAGTACACAATCCTATTTTCTTAAGTGTTATCAAATTCTTTAAAAATATTTCAAAGGAATTATGGAAGCAATGAGATTATATTTTTGCAGGAATAGTGGCACGTTCCGCTACTCCTTATTACCTCGTTTTCAAAAAATAGACGAGGTATTGTTTTAATTTTGGTCGCCTGTAGAGAAATTTTTGTTTTAAGAGATAAGTGAAACTTTTTTTTTTTTGAGTTGGATAGGCACTAATGATTTCACGTTTTTTAAATCCTCCAGAAAGTTTTAATATCCATTACTAGACGGCGCTAAATGTGGAAAATGCAAAATTTTAACCAATTGCTGACAAAGGTTTCGAGCCCATAGCCGCTTTGACTTTTCTCACATGCAATTCGAAGCAATTTTTCTTGTATAAAATACTTGAATAATATTTACCGATTTTATAACTTTACTAAAAAAAACTACCCCCTCAAGCAGCTGCTTGCCACAAATGTCTGACAGGAGCCTGTCAGTTTAATACGCCATAATAGGTCTGTGAGGATGGCGGGACCTCAGCAGAAAGATAACACAAACATCCATGCCTTACCCGGGGCTCGAACCCAGGTCCTTTTGGTCAGTGGCTTTGCGTGACTTAGCCATGACTAGCCTTCAGTGACTTAGCCACTGTGTTCATGAATTTCAAAAGCGTTCCTTTGGGGGGGGGGAATAAAAAAAAGTACCCTGTTTAATTATGCTATTTTTTTTGTAAGAATTATTCGATATTTTATTTAATCTATTTTTACCGGAAAAAAACAACAAGAACCCCCTAGCCGAAAATTTATAAAAACTCCTTCAAATGGGCAATAGCGCTTCTGTAGATCATATAATCATATTCGATGTACCGGGTAATAATTTTACCCCTAACCATCTCCATCATAAAGATATGCCTATTTGGCATGAGTAAGAACAAAATATACAGGGTGATTCAAAACTTATCGTTCAAATTTCGTGGGGAGGTAGGGAATACGTCAGGAAACCGATTTCACATAGGAAAGTATGTCCGCAAATGTCATCTACATGAACAAAATGGACAAGTAAAGTGAACACAAGGAAACAGTACAGTTAAGTGGTAACGAATGTGACTTTTATTCCAACAAAGTAAAGTACAGGTTCACAGTAGGTGCTCAAAATTGCGACCATTTACACGGACACAGGATTCACAGCGCCGTTGCATTGACCGCCGAACATTTTCAAAAACGCCTGGCATATCACGGACAATGCCTGCGGCTGCCACTATTCGTGCAACAAGGTCCATTTCACTGTCGACGGGGGTCTCGTACACATGGTCTTTCATGGCCCCCCACAAAAAGAAATCCATGGGCGATAAATCAGGTGACCTGGGTGGCCAAGCGATCGGTCCACCTCTACCGATCCATCGAGCTCCGAATGTTCGGTTCAGGTAATCACGCGCAACAATTGTGCTATGGGCTGGAGCCCCGTCATGTTGATACCACATATCTCGGCGGATATGCGCAGGAACAGCGCCCAGAAAAGTCGGTAACACTGTCTCGAGAAATATTAGGTATTTCCGGCCGTCCAATCGGGGCGGTAGCAAGTAAGGTCCCAACAAACAGTCACCAATGATTCCAGCCCACACATTTACGGCAAAACGATGTTGCGCAGCGTGACTTCTCGTACCATGCGGGTTGTCGTAAGCCCACACATGTGAATTGTGTGTATTGAACACACCTTCACGAGTGAATGAAGTTTCATCTGTAAAAAGGACAGAAGCTGGAAAACTGGGGTCCACGGCACCTTTCTGCATGAACCATTGTGCAAATTCCTAACGCTTCGTATAATCGTCAGGATGCAGTAACTGCACCCTTTGCAGATGGTAAGGATGCACACGTTCCTCGTGCAGTATCCGCCACACTGCTGACTGAGAGACCCCAAGCTGCTGAGCAATAGCTCGTGTGCTGGTATTCGGATTATCTTCGATGGACTGTAGGACTTGTTCTGCGACGTTGACAGTCCGCGTCAGTCGTCTTCTCCCCTTATCCTGCATGTTGCTGCGCAGTGAACCACGTTCGCGCAGATTGCGATGCACACGTGCAAACATTTGATGCTGCGGTATTCTTCTGTTGGGGTATCGGTCTTCGTAAACTTGCCTAGCTCGGCGGCCGCTTTCGCCAGCTGCCCCATATGCGAGATGCATATCCGCTAGCTCTTGATGCGTAAAACGATTCATCTTATCACTAGTAAGTCAGCTCGTACACTGATGACAGCGGGAGTGGTCGGGCGAGCTGTACACTGGTTGGGTACACACAGCGCCCTCTACATACGCATGCGTACATTTGCGGACATACTTTCCTATGTGAAATCGGTTTCCTGACGTATTCCCTACCTCCCCACGAAATTTGAACGATAAGTTTTGAATCACCCTGTATAAGTAAACCATCCTTAGGTGGGCCCCTAAGGGCAACTACCTTTGGATTGTTTGGATTGTTTTACCTCTGAGCGGCACTTTTTTGCACACCATGGGCTAAATGGCCAGGTCACATGGACCCCGAAGGCTCAGAGAAGGTTGGGGGAGGGGACCCACTGGAACAGCTGTTGGGAGACAGATGGTAGCCTCCCGTCAAGGCCATCCAGCGTGTTCTTTAAAGTACACAGGGTATGGCTCTCCTGCACACAGATCCACGGCTTAACGTCCCATCCGACGGACGGCGGCCTTTCCAAGCCCATCGGTGTCCCCTACTGACCGTGAGCAGGGCGGGGAATTTTGCGGAGATAAATCTCAACGCTGACCCAGCTGGGACTCGAACCTGGGAACTACAGATTACGAGCCTGGCGCGCTACCGACTGAGCCACCCCCGCCCGGGCAACTACCGTGCATGAAACAAAAAATATTACATTTAAAATATGTAAAAATTTTCTAAACTGGTATCTATAATGTAATATACCAGTGAACCCTAACAGTGAAATGTCAGTATAACGAACTCCAGAATAATGAAATATTCAGTATAATGGAATATTTGATTACTCCCGACCAATTTATTATGTATCTCTGTGTAAAAAAAGGTTTCATTTTAATGAAACCTTTTTTACACAGAACCGAAGGTTCCCACCACGACACCCGAACTAACCCGAAGCCCCCCACCACGACAAAGTGGTCCCCTATCGGGTGGGTCTTTGACTTAATGTAGACTTCAGGGTAGTTTTAGAAGTTTTTATCGCTATCTCAGGCTGAGTGTTAGTACTTTCTGAGCGGGCAGTTGGTCTGCCCGCTCGTTCCCTTCATGACCTATATGTGCCTTGATTCAGGAGAAGGAGATTCTGGGTATGTTCTGATTGCCCAGGAGGCGCTTGACGTCATTTACTATTTGATGCCCGCTGTTTGCATCTTCAAGCAGCTTGCAGAGCTGCCTGGCTGTCAGTGTACAACTCGGATGTCGATATTCTAACTGCCTAGTTTTGTGACACCATTTTAACTATCAAACACATTTTAATATCATGTCCATGTTTTAACT
This sequence comes from Ryuthela nishihirai, assembly GCA_038380435.1. NCBI lineage: Eukaryota > Metazoa > Arthropoda > Arachnida > Araneae > Heptathelidae > Ryuthela > Ryuthela nishihirai. The sequence continues at coordinate 428,712 of JAWZYU010000158.1, read as the reverse complement.
TTGAACGACGTTTGTATTTTACGTTTCATGATTTTACGTCCGAGCCCCTTACACTCGGACATTTGTTATCTGATCATTGTTGTTTTAACGCTGTATTTGAATTTTTACTTTTTACAGGATATTTTACTCGAATATAGTTTTATTCCAATATTTAACCCAGGTTGCTTACACCTGGGTTACTTTTATATTTATAACTTATTTATACATTTGTTTCTTGTTATCAATTATGTTTCTTTTTATTGCTTTACATTCTTAGTATATGTTTGTGGTTTCTTTTAAAATTCGGTTAAGGGTTACACGACTTTTATCTTTTTTCTTCTGGACATTCGTATGGCGCATTATAGCCTTAGTTGCTAATGCGCCATTAAAACCCAAACAACCAACCAACCAATTCTAACTGCCGTCATTGAGGGCCCAAATTAGGGCCTCTCTTATAGCGTCAAATAATGGCTCAGCCTACCAAGCAAGCAGCTCTGCTTGGTAGGCTGAGCCATTATTTGATACCTTCCTCTTATAATCATACACTTTGGCTTCTTGACTGTAGAGAGTGTAGGCTAAACCCACACCATCCTCGCTCTTGGAACCGTCCGTGTATATTTGAACTCCTTGACCTGATGGTAACTCCATAGACCATGATACACTCAGTCTTCTGGTGGGATGGGTGTCCCGCTTAGAGGTCTCAATGTCATAGACCTCGGGGTCATACTGGACTCCAAGGAATGTTGTTTTTTCCCTAACCTGCTGAAGTCTAAAAATGGTCGCTTCTTTTCCGACCGTCAAAAACAGAGTAGAGATCCCTGCTAACAACAAGAGAGCATCCGTAGATATGGTCCTATAAGCCCTGGTGATTCGCAGTAAAACTGGTCGTTGGGCTGCAAGCAGCTTTCTACACATGGTGGAGTGGTCCGTGGGGGCCACTAGACTCCCGCTCCATAAGTTAGGATCCTTACCACAAGAACAATGGACTCTTATGTTGCCAGATGTTATGGCAACCACGGCAGTCCCGGTTCCGCCTTTCGACACTACCAAGTTAACAGAAAGCCGTGACTATCTATAGTCGGGGGCAAGGCTACACCACATAGATGCATCTCATCCCCGACCTCCTATGGCGAACAGTCCTATAAAAAGAAAGTTCGATCATGGGAGAAACCTAAGATTTACTCTGTTCCCCGGTTAGCCATGAGCAAGGATATGTAGATCCAAGTTCGCTCGGCACCCGGGGTGGAGACTCTTAGTGGGGCCCAGACTATGAAAAGGGCTCGTGCCTACTAGGGGACCAAATCCGTTCAGCCGTGTCCTTGAACTGCTCCACAGAGCGCCTGATTTTGAGGTCTTGGCACCGTCCAACCGGGCCACTAAACTGGTCAGCGATGCCTTCGACCTCGGTTGGTCTTGGCTCTGTCCAACCAGGACCCAATCCAGTCAGCAGAGTCTCTGACCGGTTGCTGGGCCACAAGCCCCCCCCACCACGACAAGGTGGTCCCCTATCGGGAGGGTTACCACAAGAACAACTGGGTCAGCTTTGAGACTTATCTCCGCAAAACTCCCGCCATGCCCACGGTCAGTAGGAGACACCGATGGGCTTGGAAAGGCCGCCGTCCGTCGGATGGAACGTTAAGCCGTGGCCCCGTGTGTGAGAGAGCCATAACCTGTGCACGTTAAAGAACACGCTGGATGTCCTTAACGGGAGGCTACCATCTGTCTCCCAATAGCTGTTCCAGTGGGTCCCCTCCCCCAACCTTCTCTGAGTCTTCGGGGTCCTTTTGACCTGGCCATTTAGCCCATGGTGTGCAAAAAAGTGCCGCTCAGAGGTAGAAAACCCAACCAACCACAAGAACTGCTATCACCTTTTTTAAAAATCGGCATAATAACAGCTAGTAAAATCCTTAGCAACAACACCTAAGTTGATATGATGTAACCGGTATGATACATGTAAGTAGCTCTGGTACTGCCAATGAGACTGTCATGAGGCAACAATGACAAGGAAGGAGAGGCAAAAATTAGGGTAGTGACATAACTAAATCGAATTGTGCGATATCTTTCATTTGGACCCCCGAAAGAAAAAAGTCCCCCCCCCAAGATTTCAAGCCATGTGACAACAGAAACATTCCCAACTCTAGGCATTTCAGTAGTAATTTTCACATATCCCTGAGAAATTATCTAATTTTGACTTTGCAGGCAATTACAGTGCCTTAAGAATAAGATATAGCCTCGATCAGTGCCGTATCATGAGGTAAAAAAAATGTTAAACTTATGCAGATTTCATACTTTTTTTTCAGGAAATTTATAGACTTCTAAAACTCAAGTTAAAAATGTTATACTCAAATCGAAATACAGTTTCTTGCCCCTCCCACTTTTTTTCTGTCTCGATTGCGTTTCGTTATACTGAACATTCGTTATTCTGGCATTCATTATATTGACATTTCACTGCATTTAGTTTAAAATTAATTATTTTGTTATTGCACTGTCCAGGCACGGTATGATACATATAAGTGGCTCTCGTACTGCCAACGACCTTTTCATGAGTCAACAATGACAGGCAAGGAGACGCAAAAATTAGGGTAGTTACATAACTAAAACGAATTGTGCGATATCTTTCATTTGTACCGTTATTCTCTAATATAATTTGAAAAGAGTCGGATATGGTAATTCGTGCAACAAAAAAAAGAGAATGAAGATAAATAAGCTCATGAAGATGTACAGTCTTTCAAAAGACGAGAAATGAGGGAAGGATCTAAAGAGAGAAATGTACTCATTATGGCAGATATTTTGTTGTAAACTGGTTAGAAGACCGGAATTCATGGAATGTATCACTCTCGATGCTGCTGATGCTCTCTAAGTGACTAAATGATAGAGAAGAATGTACTGTTACTTTTGGAATTCGATTGCTCGGAGATTTTGACATGCTGTTTAGTAAATTGTTATTGATCGGGCGAGAACAGTTCACTGACAGAAGGCATCGGTTGGGTTGGGTTGTTTTACCTCTGAGCGGCACCATTTTTGCACACCATGGGCTAAATGGCCAGGTCACATGGACCCCGAAGGCTCAGAGAAGGTTGGGGGAGGGGACCCACTGGAACAGCTGTTGCGAGACAAATGGTAGCCTCCCGTCAAGGCCATCCAGCGTGTTCTTTAACGTGCACAGGGTATGGCTCTCCCGCACACGGGGCCACGGCTTAACGTCCCATCCGACGGACGGCGGCCTTTCCAAGCCCATCGGTGTCCCCTACTGACGGTGGGCAGGGCAGGGAATTTTTGCGGAGATAAATCTCAACGCTGACCCAGTTGGGACTCGAACCTGGGAACTACAGATTACGAGCCTGGCGTGCTACCGACTAAGCCACCCCCGCCCTACACGGAAGGCATCAGATATTGAATAGTGTCGTATACAAAAGCTTTCAATTAATGGGGGTTTGAACCTAATCGGGTTTCCTCGAGGCTTGAGTTTCTGATTTTTGGAGAATTCCTCAGAAAATAAATATACTTTGTTCGAGAGCTGAAAGAGATGTTATAACTGTAACGTTCCACTTGGGTCGCAATGATGTTGAATTCCATTTTGAAATGCCATGCTGATTGTAATATAAACAGAAATATGTACATAAAACTAGGAGGAAGGTTTCAAATAACTCAAGAGTTGAAGTTGTTTTACTCTGAGCGGCATTTTTTGCACAGAATGGGCTAAATGGTCAGGTCTCAAGGAACCCAATGGCTCAGAGAAGGGTGAAGAAAGAGGACCCACTGGACGAATGATTCCCCGCCCTGCCCACGGTCAGTATGGGACACCGATGGGCTTGAAAAGGGGACATATCGTAGCATCCCGTCAAGGCCATCCAGCTTAGCTCATTTATCCACATTCATCTTTTTTTTTACTTTCATTCACCTCATCAACGCCATGAGAGAAATTTTAAAAATCCAAGAGTTGGGATGTTTTATCTCTAAACGGCACTTTTTTGCACACAATGGGCAAAATTGGATCCCCAAAAGCTTAGAGTTGATAGGGGAAGGGGGATCCAATGGACAGCTCTTAGGAGACAGATGAGAGCAACCCATCAAGGCCATCCAGGGTGTTCTTCCATGTGAATAGAATATGGCTTTCTCATTCACAAGAGGTCACAGTTTGACGTCCTATCCGATGAACGACATTTCCATAATGGGTTTTAGTAGCCCATGGGATTTAATAGGGATGAATCTCAATCCTGGTACAATTCGGACTCGACCCTGGGAACTGCAGCCTGGAGCACTACTGGTTGACCCACAATTTCCCTCCCACCCCTAAAAGCTCAAGGACTTGTAGTATACATATGGTCAATTTGACAATATTAAGGAATAAAAAAGTTTTGAGACTTTATAGCGAAATCGCAGTTAACTTGAAACGTTGATAATACAAGGTAATTGAAAAGTCTCGCAACCCAAAGTTGAAGTTTATGTAAATTGTTTCAAAACTATTGTATTTGTTGTCCCTCCCAGTAGATGGCACCATAAGACTATCGAAAACTATCGGAGACGCTGACTGCGGTGTGACAAGTACAAGATGTTGTCAGTGTAGCTTGGTTCATAGAGGAAGTGAAATGTCCTTTACCCAGGCACAACGAGGTTTCATTTTGGAACATTAGTTCGGTAGTCATTCCTTTGCACGTGTTGCCGAGGAATTTCACAAGAAATATTGAGAGCAGGGTTAGTGAAACGTTTCTGAGAAACGGAATCTGTTGATGACTAGAGACAGTCCAGGAGATCTACCGTGTTGATCGACGCTAAACTGGATGGCGAGCAGAGAGCACTGCAGCACTCCCATACCAGAAGCCTCAGGAAACTCACAGTGCAAGCAATAACACCGTACAGAAATGCGCAGAAATTGCTAGAAAGTTACATTTTCGTCCATATCGTGTGCACTCAGTCCAGGAACTGAAGAACCTGGCAGAAGGAAAACGCGTAGTCTGTCGATGACTTCAAGTCATTTGTCGAAGAACACGGAATGGCGCAGATCGATAGAATTTTTTTCAGTGACGAAGCTTGGTTCCATCTAAGTGACTGCGTGAATAGTCGAAACAATTGGATTTGGTCCTCTGAAAATCCACACTTTTTTTACGAACAACCCTTGAACTCTAAAAGCATTGGCGTGTAGTGTGCAGTATCACGTCGTTGCATAGTGGGACTCATTTTTTTTGAGACGACGGTGAATTGTGCTGTATACTAAAACATCATCACACAGTTCAATGCACTTCTTGAGGTCGACGAATATCATTGCTGATTGCAGCAAGAGAGTGCCACGTGCCACAAATTGAATGAAACCATGCAGTTTTCGCAAGAGGTTTGCGGTGACCATCCCATTTCTAAAGGCTTGTGGCACTCCAAGATCATCGGATTTGTCAGCTGCAGATTTTTTCTTCTTGGGGTATCTAAAAGGAATTGTGTATTAAAATAACTCTCCCAACTGAATGAGCAATCGCAAACATCAGTCTTCAGATGCTTCATAAGGTGGCATCAAACCAAAAAACGAGCTGGTGTCTGCATCAGTGAAAAAAGATCCCATTTTAAATATAGATTGTAATGACATTTAAATTCTTCTTTTGTTAGAAAGGTCAGATTATAACTTATGTTTGTAGCTCTTTAATTTTATATATGCTTATCATTAACCTCTCAAAATATGTGTGTTTATTGTGAGTTGCGTGACTTTTCGATCGCTCTGTAGTTACGATTAAAGGTTGGGCTTCAGCCCGAACACGGTCGGGATTGAGCTAGAAGTAGAACAATTGGCTTTGGGGTCAGTCAATTTAAATTTCCTACTTTTGTTCATAACTTTGAAAAAAGTTGGGTTTTTTTACCTCTGAGTGGCGCTTTTTTTTGCACACCATGGGCTAAATGGCCAGGTCACATGGACCCCGAAGGCTCAGAGAAGGTTGGGGGAGGGAACCCACTGGAACAGCTGTTGGGAGACAGATGGTAGCCTCCCGTCAAGACATCCAGTGTGTTCTTTAACGTGCACAGGGTATGGCTCTCCCGCACACGGGGTCACGGCTTAACGTCCCATCCGACGGACGGCGGCCTTTCCAAGCCCATCGGTGTCCCCTACTGACCGTGGACAGGGCGACGAATTTTCTACTGTTAGTGGTGGCATTAAATGTGGAAATAAAAAGCTTCATTTTCCTCGAAAACGATGATTCTATTTAGACCTAGGAATTCACAGCTCATCATTGATTTAATGAATATTCATCCACTATCGAGCTTTTTTTAAGTACAGGGGGAGGGGGGGGTGGAAGATGGGTGTAGAAGAAAAATTGTCTTGATCCGGGATGGGAGGGGATCTGAACCTACGACCTTCTGATGACATATGTGGAATTGGGGGATGTAAGTATTTCGAACAATCAATTTGAAGTGAAACGTATATTTATTATATACAGGCCTGGATATAGACAAACAACAACAACAACAACAAAAAAAAAATAAATAAATAAAAATAAAAGAATAAAGGGCGCCAAGTCCCCTATCTTTACCTTTCTTCGGCCGTGATTGCGTCAATCGACCCGAAAAAAGGTAATTGGGGGGGGGGGGGATTGCATTTCCATTGTAGTGTAAAATTTTTTCCTTCGTTTTACAAATTTTTAAAACCGTCAGTAGGAGAATCATGAGAGTTGTAACTCAGAGGCGGGTCAATGTTAATCCTATGGGACCCGCCTCCCTGTGTTCTAAAGCGAGGCTTTTTTGTCACCCATACAGGTCATCAATACATATTTCCCCTCAATATTTTTCATAATTTCAAATAATTTGTTTTCAAATCAGATATTTTTTTCTTTTCACCGTTTTTCTTTTAATTAATTTTTTTTCCATCTTAACCAATAGCATTTTTTCTTTCTTTATTTATTGCGGACAGTCTTTTAAATCAGTTTCTGCGGGATAGTCCTTCTTCCAGTATAAATATCCATCAGTCAGAATCCTCATTCTGTTGACAGTGACAGTTCTCTGCTGCTGCGTCTCCGTGATTTTTTCAACTGTTAGAAGCCAAAAGTTATAGTTCTCCACGTCCTCGTGTAGTATAAATCAGTTATTTTACAAGTCACTGCGTCATAATGTATCCATGCGATATATGTGAGAAGGCTTTCCTTCATCAGACCCATCTCATTCGTCATAAGACAAATCATGATGGAAATAACCTGTTTAAGTGCTCTCAGTGCGAATCGACATTCTCAAGGAGAGATGACGTCCGACGTCATGAGTTAACCCACACCTGCAGGAAAACCTACAAATGTGAAGAATGTGCCATGGAGTTTGGAAGAAAAGACAATTTTTTACGACATCAAAGAAAGCCACACAATAATAAGCGAAAGCGTTCTGAAGGTAAAAGGATTCCCCAAAAGAAACAAAAACCAGACCCTGAAGACCCCTACTAGTTTACAGAAGAAATGAAAAGGACCCTGTCAACACATAAACTGATGGCAACGGAAGAAACATCTGTTGACCTCACCTTTTTCCTTGAATCCTCGCGGGAGTCATTCCTAACTCATCTGAAAGAAGAATTGGCAACGAAAGGAAGCATTAAATGGTACGTTGCCGTGCAAGTGCGCTTCAGCCGAAAAGTTTCCCCTTCTACCTTCGAACACTGCACTCCATTTTTCCGAAGTAACTGTGTCACAAGTCTTCCTACATCATCCCTAAACTGAGAATTGGATTCAGCGTATAAGAAGATAAAGACCTCATTTGAAGAATTTGAAGGAGCACATAATGGATGGATACTGGATGCTGTACTCCATAGTGAAATGAACATTGGAAAATATATCCCTCTTGCGGGGTCTAGTTATATTCCTACTCCAAGAGAATTACTATTAAAACGTGCTATTGTCAATGTATGTAATTCTGATCAAAATTGTTTTGTCTGGTCTGTTTTAGCCTCTTTGTATCCCGCTATAGGAAACATCGAGTGCCTTAACAACTATATACATTTAGAAGAAAAATTAAACACATCTAGCCTAATTTTATGGACTAGCTTCTCAAGAGATGCACTTAAAAATTGATAGGAATCTATGAAATTCAAAGTTCCAAGGGAGAATGCTATGTATTTTCCCATGTTATTGGGAATGCAATTAATCTTCATATTTTTGATCATACCGATTCCTGCATAATAAGATGGCTGTCATATCCCTTTAGGTTATGAAATATAACTGGAATCTTATTTGTGAGCTTAAAATTGAGATTACACGCATTATGAGCGGCTCCTCGGAATTTGCCGGTTAAATGATCGTGATCTCTCACGCGATCTCTCACGCGATCTGGTTCCAGAAGATCTTTGTATATATGACAATTGATAGCGTTGCAAAATGATTCCTCTTCGTGATTTGAAAGTTGCATTGGTTTGATCTCCGAGAGTAAATTTTTTATATTGTTTTCTTCTTTTAGCAGACATTCCAAAAATATTTTTACCACATTAGGACCTGTATAAACTACTGGAGGTTTATAGCTGCAGCCGTCAGGTCCAACAAAAAGATATGCCATTCCACAGGGTTCATGATTTGCTGTGATAGTGGTATGAGAATTTGCAGGGTTAGACATACGAGTGTCCACTTTCACTAGGAATGATTCAAAGTCGGCGTAAATCACGTATGGAACGGGCTGTTGAAACTTGAAATTTGTGAATTAAAGCCGGAATTACATGTCAGAATTACATGTGCTCCTTCAAATTCTTCAAAATGTGGTTTTAATCTTCTTATACGCTGAATCCAATTCTCTGTTTAGGGATGATGTTCAGTTGGAAATTCTACTCTCTGGGGTCCATGTTCTTGACAATAGGGAACACGATCTTTCAAGAGTGATTCATTTGTGAAAGGTGAAGGCAGTAATCACAGTAGAAACTCACACCGTTATGTTTAGTGAGAGGACTGAGAAGTCGACTCGTATTTTTAATGGAGCAATAATGTTGCTTTTCATCATCTGATAACAGTAGGAGTTTGCATGCGCTTTGAATCTGAATGGCGCGATGTAGAGTGGGAACACCTCTTTCTCGCATCCAAAAACATTGACAGAAATGTTCATTTTTTCAAATTTAGATATTTGATTTATTGTTATAGGGAAAATTAGGCCAGATGTGTTTAATTTTTGTTCTAAATGTATATAGTTGTTAAGGCGCTCGGTGTTTCCTATAGCGGGATACAAAGAGGCTAAAACAGACCAGACAAAACAATTTTGGTCAGAATTGCATACATTGACAATAGCACGTTTTAATAGTAATTCTCTTGGAGTAGGAATATAACTAGACCCTGTAAGAGGGATATATTTTCCAATGTTCATTTCACTATGGAGTACAGCATCCAGTATCCGTCCACTATGTGCTCCTTCAAATTCTTCAAATGAGGTCTTAATCTTCTTATACGCTGAATCCAATTCTCTGTTTAGGGATGATGTAGGAAGACTTGTGACACAGTTACTTCGGAAAAACGGGGTACAGTGTTCGAAGGTAGAAGGGGAAACTTTTCGCCTGAAACGCACTTGCACGGCAAGGTACCATTTAATGCTACTTTTCGAAATCAATTCTTCTTTCAGATGAGTTAGGAGTGACTCCCGCGAGGATTCGAGGAAAAAGGTGAGGTCAACAGATGTTTCTTCCGTTGCCATCAGTGTATGTGTTGACAGGGTCCTTTTCATTTCTTCTGTAAACTGGCAGGGGTCTTCAGGGTCTGGTTTTTGCTTCTTCTGAGGAATCTTTTCATCTTCAGAACGTTTTCGCTTATTATTGTGTAGCTTTCTTTGATGTCGTAAAAAATTGTCTTTTCTTCCAAACTCCATTGCACATTCTTCGCATTTATAGGTTTATCCTGGAGGTGTGGGTTAACTCATGACGTCGGACGTCATCTCCCCTTGAGAATGTCGATTCGCACTGTGAGCACTTAAACAGGTTATTTTCATCATGATTTCTCTTATGACGAATGAGATGGGTCTGATGAAGGAAAGCCTTCTCACATATATCACATGGATACATTATGAAACAGTGACTTGTAAAATAACTGATTTATACTACACGAGGACGTGGAGAACTATCACTACTGGCTTCTAACAGTTGAAAAAATCACGGAGACGCAGCAGCAGAGAACTGTCACTGTCAACAGAATGAGGATTCTGACTGATGGATATTTATACTGGAAGAAGGACTATCCCGCAGAAACTGATTTAAAAGACTGTCCCGCAGTAAATAAAAAAGAAAAATGCTATTGGTTAAAATGAAAAAAAAAATTACTTAAAAGTAAAACGGTGAAAAGCAAAAAATATCTGATTTAAAAACAAATTATTTGAAATTATGAAAAATATTGAGGGGAAATATATATTGATGACCTGTATGGGTGACAAAAAAGCCCCGCTTTAGAACACAGGGAGGCGGGTCCCATAGGATTAACATTGACCCGCCTCTGAGTTAGAACTCTCATTATCCTCCTATTAACATCATGAAAATTGCGTGAAATATAAAATAAAAAAAAAAATAAATACCCCCTCAAGCAGCTGCTTGCCACAGAGGTCTTGACAGGAGCCTGTTAGTTTATATGCCATAGTAGAAGTTCTGAGAGAATGGCAGGACCTCAGCAGAAAAACGATACAAACAGCCATGCCTTACCCGGGGTTCGAACCCAGGTCCCTTAGATCACTAGCCAAGCGCGCTAACCATTCGGCCATGGGACTGTCGCGTGAAATATGCCGAAGTTTAATAATATTTGGCATCCATTTCCCTTATTATCGTTCTCAAGCAGTGTGTGTGTGTTGGGGGAGGGGGAGACCACCTTGCCCCAGCCCTGATTATGTATATTAAATGTTTCAAAGTGTCTTACAAAAGGTATTACAATAGAAAACTTTAAGCAATTAATTTTTGGGTTATTATACAAATAAAGTGGGGCGGGGGGTGCACAGTCGGTAGAGCGCCAGGCTCGTAATCTGCAGTTTTCACGTTCGAATCCCAGTTGGACGAGCATTGAGATTTATCTCCGCAAAACTCTTCGCCACAGTCGTTAGGAGACACCGATGGGGTTGGAAAGGCCGCCGTCCATAAGGTGGGACGTTAAGCCGTGGCTCCGTATGCGGGAAAGCCATACCATGTTAAAGAACACGCTGAATGATCTTGACGGGAGGCTATCTTCTGTTTCCCAATAGGTGTTCCAGTGGGTCCTCTCCCTCAACTATCTCTGAGCCCTCGGGGTACTTGTGACATGGCTGTTTAGCCCATTGTGTAAAAAAAAGTGACAACCGAACCAAACAAATAAAGTGAAAAAATGCACACAAAATTGAAAACGAACTTTAAATGTATAAAAATTACTTCGCACCGAATGCTAATGATGCGGCGGTCTTGAAACTCGACCTATATTGTCGGCAACGCCAAATAAATGTACGTGAACGAAATTTTCAAAATGTGCCATGTAATCCGGATAATCGAATATCCGTTTAATCAGACTGCGGAAAATCGAGTTTTTTTATTGTATATAATTATATAAAATATTAATAAGATACTTTGATTGTATGAGTGGATTTTAAGTTTCTCTCATCATTTCAATTCATGATCAATAGGTTCTGCTTCGTAAAGGTTGAGCAATGAGACTGTTTAATAACCAGCAGTTGGCAGAAGCAGATCCTTCCAACTAAGGAAGAGAAATATTTGACAAGTCAGGACAGTTAAATGGACTGTCAGACCTTCTTGGAAATAACATTTATTTCTCACTCTCTCTTTCGAGAGAGCTCGAATCGATATTGCCTTTCGTCCTTGAATACAATTGCAGAAGTTTATTGGCGAAGCTTAACATACCATTTCAGAGGTACCAAAGCCTTTGGTGCAGACTCATGGAAGAGTCGATAAAATAAAAATGCTCACATTTTACGTCTTTTTCTTTGGTCACCTTGGATTTAATAGGACATTTCTTATTCATAAGTCATGAATCACAGTCGTTTAATATTCTCGTGTTTGCGGATAGGCGTTAAACTCTGCTGCCGAATGACATGGGGGAAGTAAAAGTAATTGTCCTTGCAATTTAAAGGAATTTTGTATTATTTCGAAATGTCGTCAATAAAATGTAAGCAAAATATGCTGCAATGGGCATGTAAAGTCGTTGAATACGATGAACACATGTAAATGAACACTCCGCGCATGAGCAAATCATTGCCTCGTCATCTGACGTTTGACTAGAATTCTGTTTACTAAAAGTTCAGTATTTGTTCGTTGAAGGGTGATTTACACAATCGAGCATAGACATTTACCAGAAATAATCAGCTGAAAATATTTTGGTTTTGCTCTGAATGGAAATCTGCGTTTCCTGTAAACGTGCCGAGTATGATAATCACTACACCATGGGGCGAGGGTGGCTCAGTCGGTTGCGCGCCAGGCTCGTAATCTGTAGTTCCCAGGTTCGAGTCCCAGCTGGGTAAACGTTGAGATTTATCTCCGCAAAATTCCCCACCCTGCCCAGGGTCAGTAGGGGACACCGATGGGCTTGGAAAGGCCGCCGTCCGTCGGATGGGACGTTAAGCCGTGGTCCCGTGTGCTGGTGAGCCATACCCTGTGCACGTTAAAGAACAAGCTGGATGGCCTTGACGGGAGGCTGCCATCTGTCTCCTAAGAGCTGTGCAGTTGGTCCTTCCCTCCCCTCCCCCCAACCTTCTCTGAGCCCTCGGGGTTCTTGTGACCTGGTCATTTAGCCCATTTCGTGGAAAAAAGTGCCGCTCAGAGGTAAAGCAATCCAATCAAATGCGCAAGGGGGGGAAAGAGAGGCAGTTGCTTCCCCCTTCTAGAAAAAATTTATCGAAAATTTAATTTATAATCAATAATATGCATGTACCATAAAATTCATGTCTAATGAAATATAACACTCTTTTACGTTTTATTGTTCGAAAGTATATCGCTTATATTAATTTATTAATACGAAAAATAATCTTTTTCGTGTATTTTCAATGATAAGTTACTTTCCTTGGTTTTGTTTTCTGGAATCCTTAGTTATATTATGGTATGACATAAGCATGATTGCTGTTTTCGCAACTATACTCATTAATGAACAACTCGATTTAAATATTTCTATCTTGAATTGCCCCAACCGTGAAAATATTTTGCTCTACCCTGAAAAGATATTTGCCTCTCTCCCTCCCTTAAAAAAACTCCTTCCGACGCCCCTGTCGAAGTCATAATCATGCAACATTTGTTCAACTGTGATATCATTTCCTTGGAATCCGTTTATTGGAACCCTTGTTTCAACTTCCACCATTAATGGAGGCCGCAGGAAGGCGGCCGTTATGCTCGCCGATACGTACGTTGTAGGCCTTTCACCCCACATCAGAGAAGGGAGAGAGTGAACTGGGCCAGACAACATCTGATTGCACAGCGGATCAATGTCCTTTACTGATTAGTCCAGCAGAGAGACAACCTTTTCAATTCCCCCATGTGCCCAGGTTCGAGTCCCAGCTGGGTCAGCGTTGAGATTTATCTCCGCAAAATTTCCCCGCCCTGCCCACGGTCAGTAGGGGACACCGCTGGGCTTGGAAAGGCCGCCGTCCGTCGGATGGGACGTTAAGCCGTGGCCCCGTGTGCGGGAGAGCCATACCCTGTGCACGTTAAAGAACACGCTGGATGGCCTTGACGGGGGTCTACCATCTGTCTCCCAACAGCTGTTACAGTGGGTCCCCTCCTCCAACCTTCTCTGAGCCTTCGGGGTCCATGTGACCTGGCCATTTAGCCCATGGTTTGCAAAAAAGTGCCGCTCAGAGGTAAAACAACCCAACCCAACAACCCCCATGTGCCCATACGAAACACTCGTAATCTGTAGTTCCCAGGTTCGAGTCCCAGCTGGGTCAGCGTTGAGATTTATCTCCGCAAAATTCCCCGCCCTGCCCACGGTCAGTAGGGGACACCGATGGGCTTGGAAAGGCCGCCGTCCGTCGGATGGGACGTTAAGCCGTGGCCCCGTGTGCGGGAGAGCCATACCCTGTGCACGTTAAAGAACACGCTGGATGGCCTTGACGGGGGGCTACCATCTGTCTCCCAACAGCTGTTCCAGTGGGTCCCCTCCCCCAACCTTCTCTGAGCCTTCGGGGTCCATGTGACCTGGCCATTTAGCCCATGGTGTGCAAAAAAGTGCCGCTCAGAGGTAAAACAACCCAATCCATACAAAATACAAACTGTAAAACGCTTTTTAATTAATATAAATCTGTGAAACAAAATTTTTTTCTGGAATTGTTTATCATATGAGAATCTGTATACATTTACAATTAATAAAGGGATTTTTATTTTTGCATTTCAGTTTTACTTTGGGTGCCATTCTGTTTTCCAATTTTCTTTAGGTTTAAATTTTTTTTTCTAAAACAAACTGTTTATTTAGACTCAAATAGCGAAAATATCGTGCTTCAAACCTTGTTAGTCTACCCAAATAGATTCGAGACTGAAAGAACTATTGATCTTGATGAGCGGAAGTGGCTCAGTTGGTAGCGTGCTAGGCTCGTAATTTGCAGTTCCCAGGTTCGAGTCTAATCTGAGCCAGCATTGAGATTTATCTCCGTAACTTCTCACCCTGTCCTCGGCCAGTAGGGGACACCGATGGGCTTGGAAAGGCCGCCGTCCATCGGATGGGATGTTAAGCCGTGGTTCCATATGCGGGAGAGCCATACCCTGTTCACATGACAGCTATTAGGAGACAGATGGTAGTCTCCCGTCAAAACCGTCCAGAAGATTCTCCTGCACGCGGAGCCACGGCTTAACGTTCTATCCGACAGACGACGGCCTCAAGAATCCCATCGGTGGTGTCCCTTACTGATTTAGGAAAGGGCGGGAGTCTGCGGAGATAAATCTCAACGCTGGCTGAGGAGGGAATCGAACCTGGGAACTCAGATTACGAGCATGGTCCACTACCGCCTCAGCCATTTTCGCCCCGCGTAGTAAGATGTGCTTATAATTCTGATACAGTGAACAGCGGCGTAGCGAAGGACTGTGGTTGGGGGGGGGCGGAGTGAAACCAAGAATTTTCCAACTCGAAATCAAAATTTTCCAACTGAGCAAACTTACTTAGATTTTCGCTCCGTGGGAGGGGGGGGGGTTGAGGCATTTTGCCATTTGACTTCCAATTTTTGCCAACTAACCGTTATTTGCCATTTGATTTCCGATTTTGCCAACTAGCCATAATTTCACAGAAATAATACAAATATTTACATCTTTACATCTCGCCTGAATTTCAGCAAGTCACTATGAATTATCCCTTGATTTCCTTATATTTCACGAAACTAAGCACAATCTTTACATCTCTCCTAATTTTGCCAAATCACTTCGAACTCCCCAAGATTTTGCCAAGTGTTCTCCAGTTTAGTCAACTATCCTGAATTTTACAAACCCAATCCCAATTATCATAATTCGCCCGTATTTTCCAAGTGGACTCGAATTTTGCCAACTGCCCTACATTCTGTTAAGTTTCCTCAATTTATCCAACACTCCTTCATTTCACAAAACAAATCTCAATTTTCACAACTCGCCTATATTTTACCAAGTGGATTCGAATATTGCCAACTACTCTAGATTTTGCCAACTCGCCGTAAATTTACAGAAAAAATCGCACTTTTTGCATCTTCCCTGAATTTGCCAAGTCACTTCGAATTTTATCAACTTTCTTTAATTGCACAAGAAAGGCACAATTTTCACAACTCCCCTGTATTTTACTAAGTGGCTTCGAATTTTGCCAAGAGTTCTTGGTTTTTCCAACTCTCCTTAATTTCACAACACCAACCCCAATTTTTGCTGTACTTTACCAAGTGGTAATGTACAGCAAAAATTTATTATATTGCATTTTCACCTGTACTTTACCAAGTGGTTTCCAGTATTTGCCAACTTCCCTAGATTTTGCCAAGTTTTCTCGATTTTGTCAACTCTCCTTAATTTTACAAAAACAATCCCAATTTTCACAAATCGCCCGTATTTTACCAAGTGGATTGAACTTTTGCCAACTGCCCTAGATTTTTCCAACTCACCACAATTTTACACAAAAAAAATCCCAATTTTACATCACACCTGTTTTTTGCAAAGTCACTGTGAATTTTGCCAACTCCCCCAAGATTTGCCAACTCTCCTATGTATTGCGAAGTTGCCTCTTCGCTTAAAGAAAAAAGATTGCAATTTTTACATCTCACCTGAATTTTGTCAACTCTCCACGATTTTGCCAAGTCACTACGAATTTTGCCAACTGACCCTAGATTTTGCCAAGTCACTACGAATTTTGCCAACTGACCCTAGATTTTGCCAAGTCACTACGAATTTTGCCAACTGACCCTAGATTTTGCCAAGTCACTACGAATTTTGCCAACTGACCCTAGATTTTGCCAAGTCACTACGAATTTTGCCAAGTCACTACGAATTTTGCCAACTGACCCTAGATTTTGCCAAGTCACTACGAATTTTGCCAAGTCACTACGAATTTTGCCAACTGACCCTAGATTTTGCCAACTCGCTATAATTTTACAGAAAAAAATCCAAATTTTCGCATCTCACCTGAATTTTGCCAACTCCCCACGATTTTGCCAAGTCACTCCGAATTTTGTCAACTCTCTAAGATTTTGTCAAGTCACTCCGAATTTTCCCAACTCCCCAAGATTTTGCGAAGTTGTCCCGATTTTGCCAACTCCCAAAAATTTTACCAAGTCACTCCGAATTTTGCCAACTCCCTAAGATTTTGCCAACTCCCTAAGATTTTGCCCTCTCACCTGTTTTTACTAAGTGGCTTTGAATTTTGCCAACTGCTCTAAATTTTGCCGTCTCGCCATTTTCCAAACTGCCTTAGAATTCCCAAGTTGCCTCGAATTTGACAACTCCCCTTAATTTTCCGAAAAATAATTACAAATTTTCACAACTCACCTAGATTTTACGAAGTCGCTTCGAATTTTGCCAACTCCGAGTTACTTTGGGGGGGAGCCTCCCCCATCCCCCCACGGCTACGCCTCTGGCAGTGAAATATGGAATCCCACTAAATCATTACAAGATTTGCACGATGTGTCTATGGAAAGACGAATTAGACTCAATTGCCTTGAAAAATAATTTTTTATGGGAATTAGACTAAAGGAAAATGAAAGATTTAATGAAATCTTTCTAAATCTTAAAAATTTCAAAAAAAAAAAAAAAAAAAAAAAAAACTAACACAAGCAAAATATCAATTTCTTAATTCGTAATCTTCTAAATTTCCTTACTGCCCTTAGGGGCGGGGGTGGCTCAGTCGGTAGCGCGCCAGGCTCGTAACCTGTAGTTCCCAGGTTCGAGTCCCAGCTGGGTCAGCGGTAAGATTTATCTCCGCAAAAATTCCCCCGCCCTGCCCACGGTCAGTAGGGGACACCGATGGGCTTGGAAAGGCCGCCGTCCGTCGGATGGGACGTTAAGCCGTGGCCCCGTGTGCGGGAGAGCCATACCCTGTGCACGTTAAAGAACACGCTGGATGGCCTTGACGGGAGGCTACCATCTGTCTTCCAACAGCTGTTCCAGTGGGTCCCCTCCCCCAATCTTCTCTGAGGCTTCGGGGTCCATGTGACCTGGCCATTTAGCCCATGGTGTGCAAAAAACTGCCGCTCAGAGTTAAAACAACCCAACAACTTACTGCCCTTGAATTTTGGGAAGCGAAACAATTATTTTCTTTCCTGGCTATGTGCTTCTTAACTCGTAGAAAAGGGGAAGGATTCCTAAACAGTTTGTGACTCCACAGTAAATGAAAAATGGATTCAGTTGTTTTACCTCTGAGCGGCACTTTTTGCACACAATGGGTTAAATGGCCAGGTCACAAGGACCCGATGGGCTCAAAGAAAGTTGAAAGAAGAAAACCCATTGGAGATCTGTAATCCTCTGATCAAAATCATCCAGTGTGTTCTTTAACGTGTACTGGGTGTGCTTCTCATATGCACGGTTACACGGATTAGTGCCCATTTGACGGACGATGTCTTTCCCAAGTCTAACGGTGTCCCCTTTCTCATCGAAGTCAGGTTGGGGGTTAGAGGATATAAATCTCAAAGCTGGCAGTGTTGGGACTCGAACCTGGGTTGGGTTGGATTGTTTTACCTCTGAGCGGCACTTTTTTGCACACCATGGGCTAAATGGCCAGGTCACATGGACCCCGAAGGCTCAGGGAAGGTTGGGGGAGGGGACCCACTGGAACAACTGTTGGGAGACAGATGGTAGCCTCCTGTCAAGGCCATACAGCGTGTTCTTTAACGTGCACAGGGTATGGCTCTCCCGTACACGGGACCACGGATTAACGTCCCATCCGACGGACGGCGGCCTTTCCAAGCCCATCGGTCTCCCCTACTGACCGTGAGCAAGGCGGGGAATTTTGCGGAGATAAATCTCAACGTTGACCCATCTGGGACTCGAACCTGGGAACTACAGATTAGGAGCCTGGCGCGCTACCGACTGAGCCATCCCCGCCCCATCGAACCTGGGAACTACAGATTACGAGCCTGGCATACTAACGACTGAGCTACCCCCTCCCCTAAAAAAGAAATGATGAGTGAAAAACAATGAGGGTTAGTTTACTGGGAAGTGATTTCCAATCTTTTTAAAGAATATTTTTCTGACTTCGTGTCTGGGAAACATTATTACATTTCATTACAATTATTTGCGAATTCCGTATTGCGAAAACGTTTGAAGATAAATATTATTATAAGAAAAAAGAAAGATAAAACGACAGTGCATTAAGTAAACAGAACAATAACAACAATAACGTACGCTCGTTACTTCTCATTACAACTTAATTCGCTTTTGTGGCGCAGATATGCCGAATAAACCGATCTTTCTTGACTGAGCATCGTCATCATCCATATCTCTAGAACACGTGGGTGGTGGATGAATGAGCAGCATCCTGACAACACCGTGCAGATATCTGGCTGCCGCGCCACAAGACCCTTCACGTCGTGACTTGCAGCGTTGTGTGTGGTCTAGGTCTACCTTGTGCATGAGCAACTATCGCCGCCGCGATCGCTGCCACTGCAGCGGCCACCAGTCCACAGAGACGCGGCGGTGGAGAGAGACGTGTGCGGTGACGGCTGTGCGCCTCTCCCTGCATCCACACTCTTCTGATCTCTGACTGATTTGTATGCATTCGGATGTGGCCTGCGGTGCACGCCTGCTATCTGTAACACGTGTTCCACGAGGCGAGTGACACCTGGTTTTCCTCCTCTCTCGGCGCGCGCTTCAGAGTACACGTGTTTCCAGGCATCTCGAATGTTGCGTGTGTTGGTGCCGCGGATGCGAGGACACCCAAGAGCGACTGGATGCTGAGGCGGAAACGGAAGACGATCAGATAACCCTTGATGCCAGGAGTGATGAGTGAGCACCTGTAGGAAACGCGCTCGGATGGATCAATGGTCGATAGCGTTGGAGAAGATGGGGATAAATTTAGGAACAATTCTACTTCCTCGTGAAAGCTGTTTATCGTCGTGTTGTTTTTATTTTCGCTTGTGAATTTCTTTTGTTGATCTAGTTACAGAAAGTTTTTCTTTCTGAATATACAAGTGCTTGGTTATAGGGATTTAAACCTGTTGTTTTATAGTCATAATGAACCAATGGAAAATATTTTGTTTAACCACCTTCATGAGCACTATCACAACTTTTCTTGCCGAGTATAAAGAGAACGAAATAATTGCTTCCTGAGAAGTATCTGAAGAGAAAAGAGATTATTCTAGAAGTTCAAGTGAAAGGGAAATGACAAATTCATCTCATTCCATCATTTGTTCTGCCAGACAATGGATGCAAAAAATTATGGATACGGGTTGAAGAATTTCTTTAGAACGTAAAGGAACTGATATCTGTACTGCACGAATTGATTATTTCATATGGAAATGTGTTTCTGAGGAATATTTAAGGATTAAAAATTAAAGAAATAACTTTTCTTCTCTTGTTCGTTATTTCTCCAGTCGCATTAAATTAAATGAAAAAGGTGGTAATGGTGAAAGAAGATTCGAGAATTTCTTCGTCAGTAAATATTTATCATGAATCAGAAGTAAAATTTGTCACTTGACCTTGTGGGTGCTAAGTGATGATGACCTTTCGAACAACGAATATCGCCTTAAATATTTTTCTAAAGTGAAGAATAATAACGTTTAATGGATTACAAATCTGGATTGGATATATCAGCTTATGAAAACCAGTGTTTGCTATTCAATATCGTTGTGATGTTAGGTAAATGATCAAGAAATTGCTCTCACGTGCAACACACTTAAAGTGGGATTCAGAAAGAGTGATCTTTGTTACTGTAAGAGTTGAGTAAACAAGTACTGCGTTGTACAATTGGAATATGTATACTTGAGAGAATCATAACTGTCATGATATTGCTGAGATGTTCACTACCACTGCTCAATATGCAAAACTCGAAGAAATTGTTGAAAATAAGTTAATGGGAACAATTCAGTTGTGATAATTTTAAAACTAAAAGAAAAAGAGCTTCGTGTCTTTTTTAATTAACTTAAAAATTCTGTTTTCATCCACCCAAAAATCTACACATCTGAGAGATCTTCAGGTTACTCTTTCAGAGAAGTGAAAGATCACATCCATTCACCATGCTGACCAAAACGATGTTATCGCTGGACAGATACGACATCCCGGATAAAGTGATGCAAAGGACTTTCAGTGCACCCGCTGTCCTCCTGCACGAGGAGAACGGCCAGCCGAATGGGTTCCTTCCGGGGTCGAGTCCTACTAAAGGGATGTACAACCTGTTGGCCGAGCAGACTGGTGAAGTGAAGGTTGTGAGGTCTTTAGATGGCCTCGCCTTCAGGGCGCTGACGGGAAATACTCTGCGAATGAAGGATGCTACTGGCAAACAAGCCACCATCTTCCAACATTACTATCCTGAGGGAGGATGGGGATGGATCATCTGCATCTGTGCTGTGCTCGCTAATGTCGTGTGCAATGGAATCCATTTTGCATTCAGTTTTCTTCACTTGGAGATTCTTCACAAATTCACACCAGAATGGGGAGTGACAGGTTCAGGTAGGTGATATCTTTGTTGATTTGTTTACAATTCCTTGATTTTGGAGGATATCGAAATGGTTTTCTGTGAAGAACGTTGTGACATTAAAAAAAGTTAATTATTCTTCAGTATTTTTTTTATTTAAAATTATTATGATTACACTCTAACACTTCCAAGAGAAAATATAAACGCACAGCTGCATATCAGAACAGTATACGATGAAACGTCACTAATCCTGAATTAAACGGATATGGAAATCCTGTTCGATTGAGTGAAAAGTGTGTAATGTAAAAGAGATTTAAAAATATGTAATTATATTTCACTTGCATATATTTCAAAATAAGATATAAATGTGTAGTAATAGTAAAACGAGGTAAGTTAATGAAAATATTATAATAGATCGATTGTATATAATAATGTATCATGGATAGAAATCTCTTAAAAGTACAATAATCAATTTCTGGATATAGAAGTTGAAAAAAGTCCCAAAAATTTTGAGACCTTGGTTTGAAAAAAAAAGCTAACGATTTTAGACTGTCATTCCCTCTGGAATTATTTCTTGATTACTTCCTATTGTATACTGCTCACAAAAATTAGGGGATATATTATCGCTTCATATTAATTTTGAAATATCCCCTAATTTTTGTGAGCAGTATATTTGTTTCAGGTAAAAATATAACCGTTAAATTTGGGAAGTGTCGTAAGAAAAAACAGTAGAAGCAATCCAAATTCTCTTCCACTTAGTCTCCCCTTAATCGTCTGATCCTCCCTTTCCATATTTCTGTTTTAACCGTTTTTTTCTTTTCATCATCTCTAGTTCATCATCATTCTCTAATATAATCTAAGTTGACTTCTTTGTCCCCACATATTTCCTAATACGTCTTGAAGAAGAAACCTTACCCTTTTCCGTAAATCAGTTTTATGCACCCATTTGTTATTGTTTAATAATAATCCTTATTTATATGTGCAATACGAATTAACAGAGTATGCAGATTTCATAAAGCTCTCCAATCTCGTCCATAGTTATAAAATTGTCACAAATCTCTGTTACAATTTCAATCATTTTAAATTGAATATATAGAGTATATGTATATGACATTTAATATACGTATGTATAGTCGCTCAAAAAAGTATCCGAACACTACCGTTGATTACAGAATTCAGAAAAAATATCTGGCAACGATACTTTTAGAAGTTAGTGATCTGGCAACCTTCGTGTCACGAAGTTGCCTTATTGAATAAGTGATCTGACAACCTTCGTGCCAGATCACTAATTTCTAAAAATATCGTTGCCAGATATTTTTTCTGAATTCTGTAATCAGTCGTAGTGTTCGGATACTTTTTGAACGATTGTATATATGAATTTCAACATTATAATTTTTTGAATTAATTTATTTGAATATAATAATTTGCATACAAGAATTGAATATACTATATATTGAATATATGCCATTAATTCAGTTTCAATTAACAAATATGTACAAGGGAAACAAAATAGATCATTGAACAGCTTTCAGAATTAGGAAATTCACGAAATCTAATAATATAAACAAGAATTCATTTATCATTCAGTAGTATTTGTACTGATTTTTTTAATGGATGTAATTTAAAAATATTTCTAGGAACTATTTTAAAAGTTGAAGGAACTTTGGTTGAGTGGAGTTAGTTTTCGTAATTATTCGTAACAAGTGATATTTTGAATTTGCCCTGTTGAAGTATTCGTATTATTGTTATAATATAATGATATTTATTTATAAGTGGAAGAAAAGGAGTACTTATTTTTAAAAAACTTTGAAATATTTTCTATATCGCAATATTTCATTTTTTCCTGCTCTCTGATCAGCTGAGACAATTTTAGAATAGCAAGGTCAAAAAATTTTAAATTGTAAACTAATACTTAATAAATAATACAATACATATTACCTCCATTGTCCCAAAATCAATATTTTCCAATAATCAAAGCGATAAAAACTGACAAAGCCAAAAAGAAGAAGGACAGAACAAGGCTCACCTGCAATACCGAGAGGATTTCCCTTCACAAGTTCTCTGTGAGCTCTTTGCCGATAGTGAGTCCCAAGATTCCCTAGTTTCCAGATGTGAATTGAGTCAAACAGTATTTGGTGAGAAACACATAAAATCAGGCTATTCTTTTGTGTGCAGTCGCTCAAATAAATATCCGAACAATATGGTTGATTACAGAATTCAGAAAAAATATCTGTCAACGATTTTTTTAGAAATTAGTGATCTGGCAACCTTCGTGTCACGTGATTACAGAATTCAGGAAAAATATCTGGAGCGTGTACAGCAACTGTACACGCTCCAGTTACCGTTCACAGCAAACTGGAGCGTGTGCAGTTACTGCACACGCTCCAGTTTGCTGTGAACGGTAACTGCACACGCTCAATATTCCGTGAGTGAGCCCACACGATCTAGTATCAAAATAATATGACCACCTACAGTCGCTCAAAAAAGTATCCGAACACTATGGTTGATTACAGAATTCAGAAAAAATATCTGTCAACGATTTTCTTTAGAAATTAGTGATCTGACAACCTTCGTTTACAGTACACAAAGGTTTCCAGATCACTAATTTCTAAAAAAATCGTTACCAGATATTTTTTTCTGAATTCTGTAATCAACCATATTGTTCGGATATTTTTTGAGCGACTGTACTTTCTCTCGTTGTGTGACACTCAATATACAAACAGTGCCCATTTTATTAGTAGTCTATCATTTATTTTGGTTTTATCCCCCTTCCCCCACGTAAAAAAGGTTTAATATTCGGGGTAAACTCGAAAAAACCTGAAAAAAATATGTTTTACAAAATGGGTTGTTGTTTTTTCTTATAAAAGAGAATATTAAATTTGCGTACGTCGATTTGTTTGAGTCTGACATTTGCCAACACTATATAGGCATAGACAATATATTATTATGAATTATTTGCCAGCTTACTGCTACTGCTGTAATATGCGTGATGCCGATCAATATTTTACGTTAGATTAACAGAGGCAGTTCTCGCTATAATGCATTAATTGGTTCCAGAATATAAAATAAATAATAATAAATCCCCTCTGAAGCAGCTGCTTGCCACAGAGGTCTGACAGGAGCCTGTCAGTTTATATGCCATAGTAGAAGGTCTGAGAGGATGGCAGGCCCTCAGCAGAAAAACGACACAAACAGCCATGCCTTACCCGGGGCTCGAACCCAGGTCCTTTAGATCAGTAGCCAAGCGCGCTAACCACTCGGATACCATTCATTAAAAGAAAATGAAAATGTGATATTAATGTAAGAGAAATTAGTTTATTCCTCCCTGACCTACCTCAAATTGTAAAAATATCGAAACAAATCACAGTAAGAACACATTTATTAATAATAAAAACATTATATAGATGAATATCGGTGTGAATTTAAAAGGATTAGTTGGAAGAGTTGTAAAGAAGTTGGAAGTGTTGAAAATACATTGACAATGAGAAAGTTATTGTAGGTAACTAATGAAAAAACTTAAAAATTTTGATTACTTTTATTTCAATCCGATTTCAACCCGAATTAAAGAAACAAACGAGCCTATAATTTTCGCCCGAATTAAAAAAAAATTCTTTTTAACCAGAAAAGTCATACCGTATTAATTAGGTACAGTTCCATGTCATGTCAGCAGTAACTGAAATACAAAACTGAGTAACTTTTCAAATAAGCTTCTCATGGAAAAAATGTGGCTGAAGATAATTTAAAGTTCTCAATCAAATCTTTTTTAATCTCGATTTTAAATAATTTTCTTGAGAGAATTGCAGAAATTAAAAAATTTACCAGCAAAAATGACAGTTTAAAAGTGATCATAAAAGTTAATAAAAACTATATTAATAAGAGTTATACTAAACTCACTAATATGGGCATTTTTTAAAGCAGGGTTGGGTTACCTCTGAGCGGCACTTTTTTGCACACCATGGGCTAAATGGCCAGGTCACATGGACCCCGAAAGCTCAGAGAAGGTTAGGGGAGGGGACCCACTGGAACAGTTGTTGGGAGAGAGATAGTAGCCTCCCGTCAAGGCCATCCAGCGTGTTCTTTAACGTGCACAGGGTATGGCTCTCCCGCACACGGGACCACGGCTTAACGTCCCATCCGACGGACGGACGGCGGCCTTTAGAAGCCCATCGGTGTCCCCTACTGACCGTGGGAAGAGCGGGGAAATTTGCGGAGATAAATCTCAACGTTGACCCAGCTGGGACTCGAACCTGGGAACTACAGATTACGAGCCATCCCCGCCCCTATTTTTTAAAGCAGTTCGTGTAGTAATTCTGTTAATTTTTGCCAATTTCGGCTGATTTTTTTTGCAGAAGACGTTAACTAGATAATGTTTCGCTTCCATAACTCTTTAAATAATGCACGCATATTGTGAAAAATCGAAATTGAAATACATTTGATTGAGATCTTTAAATCGTCTTCAGTCCCATTTTTTCGTTAGAAGCTTTTTTAAAAAAGTTATAGAGATCTATCTCTGAGTTAATATTGACCTAACAAGGAACTGTAGCTAATGTAGAAGCCGTCGAATGTATAATTGAAATTCATAATATCAAGTTGGTCTCAGTGGAACACTAATGCTTTTACAGGCAAACGAACTGAAATGAAAAGCACTTCAGAAATAAAATAATTTAAAATTCTATAATGTAGTTTTTCTGTGTTTCACAATTTCAACTGTATCATTTTTAATTGCACAGAAATAGCACAAAAAGGATTACTTTTGCGCCGAAATCTTCGATATTTCTCCTACTTGCTGACTGTTTGTGTCGGCCATTACGTGCTGTAACCGTCCCGTGGCCGAGTGGTTAGCGCGCTTGGCTACTGATCTACGGGACCTGGGTTCGAGCCCCGGGTAAGGCATGGCTGTTTGTGTCGTTTTCCTGCTGAGGTCCTGCCATCCTCTCAGACCTTCTACTGTGGCATATAAACTGACAGGCTCTTGTCAGACCTCTGTGGCAAGCAGCTGCTTGAGGGGGTATATATATTATTACGTGCTGTATGGTGGTCTGTTTCCATGTGGTGTGACAAATCATGATTTCTTGATAAGAAAAGGAGGTATCAAAAATTTACTTTGTACATTAAAAAAAAACAGCAAAAAAATCCTCATCACACCTGGCATGGTTTTCAGCATCAAAACGCAAAAAAATCAGCAAAAAAAAAAATCCACAACAAACTTGGCATTTTTTTCAATATTAAAACACATAAAAACAACTACATCAAATCTGGCATCAATCATCATCAATCTGTCAATCAAAACGCAAAAAAAAAAAACGCATCAAACCTGGCATTTTTTCAACATGAAAACGCCAAAAAAAAAAAACACATCAAACGTGGTCTCTTCTGAACGAAGTGAATAAATGCAATCAATTCGTCTAATACGTTGGACAAATGAAGAATGCTATATGTTAGAATCAGTAAACAGTAAATACAGAGAATTACCTGTCGACATAAAATCCAAAAAACACTTTTGCGCAAAAAATGTTTCGCTGATGAGTAGGACTCGAATAGATGTCTCCAAATTACGTCTGGGTTCGAGTTCCACTCATTAGTGAAACTCATTCCCCCCCCCCCCATAAAGATATTTCTTGGATGCAGTATGCTGTTTTTTTGGTCTGTAAATGGTAGCTAGGTAGTCACTGGAAGGAGAGCTATGCACCAATCCCCTGTGATGATGCATAGAACCGGCCAGGCCTAGCACCTAATGTTCGACCCCGCCTTTTCGTGGTGCAGACCGTTAGTACCTTTCAAAAGAGATACTCTCTTGTGGAAGTGAACGGAAAGGGAGGGCTGCCAGATTAGTGTGGCCTACTAATCTGGACAACTATGGATAGTTTTCTTTTTTTTTTCTACCCTGCTGAGGAGTGGTCAACCACACTGGGTCCTGGTGCTGACCTTATAAACTTACTGGACTGGATTAAGGCTCTGAGCTTGATTATGGATCCAGATTTTGCTCTATTGGTTGGCTTCTGCGGAGGGAGATTTTTCTGCTTTTTTTTCTGTTTGTTTTCGGGCTGACAGCCCCAAGTACAGTCGCTCAAAAAAATATCCGAACACTTTGGTTGATTAGAGAATTCAGAAAAAATATCTGGCAGCGATTTTTTTAGAAATTAGTGATCTGGCAACCTTCGTGTGTGTGACACGAAGGTTGCCAGATCACTAATTTCTAAAGAAATCGTTGCCAGATATTTTTTCTAAATTCTGTAATCAACCATAGTGTTCGGATATTTTTTTTGAGCGACTGTACATAGATCCACAGGATATGTTTTATCAGCTGGTGGATAATCCTGAACAGAGGTCATCGCAGGCACCTGAACTCTTTGCTTCTATTGGCATCGTCAAATTCTACATTGGAGGAAGTCTTCCAGTGTAGATGGCTTCAGCCTTTAGTGGTGGGGGAACGGGTCTTTGCCCCATGTCTGCGATTAGAGGGCTGTTTGATATTGTTGGCATTCCCTCTCTCAATGAACATTGTTTCTTTAAATATACCACTAGCCATTTTCTCTCCATAGGTAGTTGGAATGTGAGGACTCTGCACAGAGCTTTTTCTCTTGATGTCCTCACACAAGAATTCCACCATTATAATTTAGATATTCTCGGCTTGCAAGAGACCAGATGGACAGATAAAGGTCAGATTCTTAAAAATAATTTTAAATTTCTATTTTCAGGGAGGGACGACAATAAGCATCACCAAGGCGTGGGTCTGCTTCTTAGTAGACACGCTAGTGATGCTCTTCTAGGATATGAGTGCATTAATGAAAGGTTTCTTACAGCAAAATTTCAGACAAGCGTTAAAGACTTGAATGTTATCTGCTGTTATGCCCCCACTGATGATGCCGATGAGGATGAGAAGGATAGGTTTTATGGACAACTTCAGGATATTTTGAATTCTGTCAAGAAAGGAGATATTACCATTGTTTTAGGTGACTTCAATGCCAAAGTTGGTACTGACTCTGACCTTTGGGGAGGGGTGATAGACTCTTTTGGTATTGGTTGCTGCAATGGCAATTGGCAACGTCTCCTACAGTTAAGTAAACTCAATGGTTTCAGAATAACTAACACATATTACAAACACCGCGACATACATAAGTACACATGGGTTTCACCTGATGGGCTGCATAGGAATATGATTGATTATATATTAATTAACAGCAAATGGGCTAGTTCTGTTAGAAATACCAGGGCATATAGGGGAGCTGAAATTGGATCTGACCATTACCTAGTTAAAAGTGTCTTGCAACTTAAACTTAAAAAGTGTTGTGCTAATGCTAAAAAATTTACCTTTAATACTGAAGCTCTGAAAGACCCAATTATAGCTAAAGCTTGCCATGATGGGTTACTTTGTCATTATGACAGTCATGGTTTGCTTACTACTGAAGTTGAGGAAGATTGGGGCAATTTTAAACAGGCTTTTTTGGAAACCAACAGTACTCTTTTAGGAAAAAAGGAGCAGAGGAGACAGAATTATTTAAGTGATAAGACATGTCAGGCTAGAGGCCTTTTTAAATATTTTTTTGTTCATGTTTTGTATGTTATTTTGGATTTCACCAAAATGGGCATATGCTACGTGGGAGGCCCTCTGTCCCAGCATCTGGAAAGTTAATTGAAGTAGCACTGTCCGGGGAACAGCTAGCGTCCGCTGACAAGTGACTCCTAACCCGGAGGCTAGCGGACTGCCCAGATGGTCGGGCGGAGAGAGAAAGAGAAAGGGTTGGCAACAGCGAGGAAGAGAACAGAGCCAGTCGAGGAACGAACGCGTGCGGACGAAAAATTGTAAAGCTGGGAAATGCCGACTGGTAATAACGGCATTGGGCTCTGTGAATACAGCTGAACAGGCATAGTAAGCTGGTGTTGATGCAATGCTATGTAATTAAGCATATGTCCTTGTCTATCAAGCATGTTTGGAAGGTTCAATAAATAATTGTTATATTTAAGTAAAGGCTGAAGTTGAACCAATTTATTGGGGAGGAGCCTCAGTATTGAGTCCTAGCAATTGTGATAAAACCGTTGATTTTATCTGAAAAACTCTTTCACCCGTCGCGTATTGCGATCGAACCGAGGGGACATTTCTAAGTGGTCCCAATAGACAAAGAAACGAAGAAGCAACATCACAAAGTGGCGCAGCCGACAGTACGCAACAGAGGTGAAAGTAGCGGCGAAGGTGACGGAAGAGTTCCGACGTCCATTGTGAGCTGACCAGAACAAGGCTGATACTGCCAGGAGTGTCCTGCGGTGTGCTTCAGGCGATAGAATAGCTGTGAAGGTACCTGAAGAGTCGTGCATCACGTTCGAACTGTGGAAAAAGCTGTGAAGGTGACGGAAAAGTTCAACATCCACTGGGAACTGACCAACGCAAGGCTGATACTGCCAAGAGTGTTCCGACTGTGTGCTTCAGGTGGCAGACTGACGAGGCGGTTCGTTCCTGTCGTCACATCGGAGGTAAGTATCCTCTTACTCTAGGGGTGAGTAGTTAGATACAGCAGAGGCCTGTACGAGCTAAAATGGGGTTTAGGAGCGGTTGCGATAGGGAAAGGGATGACTTAAGGCGAGGCTATACAGTCACAGAAAGGGATAGCGTGCAGGGTGGTGCTTCAGGGAGGGACCGGGGAAGCGAGGAGGTGACAATAGACAGAGAGTCTGATGCTGCAGAAGACATGAGAGGGTTGAGGGATTATGGCAATGAAAACGATGCGGATATGCTGCAGAGCGGGACCAGAAAGCAGAATGCTAAAGAAACTCTTTCATTCGAGCAGAGAGATGAACTCTTTCATTCGAGCAGAGAGATGAACTCTTTCATTCGAGCTGTTGATGAGATGACCTCTTTCATTCGAGCTGTTGATGAGACTGGTAGTAGAGTAGGTTTGGTTATAAACAGAGAGAAAACTAAAGTGATGAAAATTGGTCAGGCAGGCTGTGATTCAGTTAATCTGAATGGTTGCAGTCTTGAGCAGGTGTCACAGTTTAATTACCTTGGGAGCTATGTAACAGATAATGGTGATGTGCGGCATGAGATTAACAGACGAATAGGGATTGCTGCCGGGACTTTTAAGAACCTATGGAGAGTGTGGAGAAATAGGCGTATACACCTAAAGACTAAAATTAGACTGTATAATAGTTTGGTTCTTTCTAGGGTTAGTTATAGTAGTGAAACTTGGACACTTTGTAAACAGGATAACAGGAAACTAGATGCTTTTGATTCCAGATGCTTACGCAGTATCTTGGGCATTAGGTGGTTCAAATTTGTAACTAATGATGAGATTAGGCAAAGGAGTTTGCAACCTCCTTTAAGCAGCATATTGTGCAGAGAGAGACTCCGTTGGTTTGGCCATATTGCCCGTATGAATAATCATAGATTGGCGAATAGGGTTATGAACAGTGTGCCTAAAGGCCTCAGAAAGAAGGGGAGACCTAGGATGCGGTGGGCAGACAATGTCAAACAGGACCTTGTTAGAATTGGTGTGCAGTGGCCAGATGCAGTAGATGTAGCTCAGGATAGACTTACATTAATATGTTTAATACATTAATATTAATACATTAATATGTCGATGGATCGGATTAAACAGCAAAGCGTAATTTTGTTTTAAGAATAAGCAAAACTAAAATAATTCATTGCAAAAACTTATCAAAGTTCACTTAACTACAAAATACCTTTAGTAAATGTACTTTAATATAAGTTAGTCTAATATGTATACGACATGAGTGAAAGAGGCTAAGTTTGATCATAAATTTCATGACTGGCAAGCAAGAGTACTTCGATGTATTCCATAACCATGGGTCTCGACAAAATGTTTTTAAGGCAGTAAATAAAATAAAATAAATACCCCCTCAAGCAGCTGCTTGCCACAGAGGTCTGACAGGAGCCTGTCAGTTTATGTGCCATAGTAGAAGGTCTGAGAGGATGGCAGGCCCTCAGCAGAAAAACGACACAAACAGCCATGCCTTACCCGGGGCTCGAACCCAGGTCCCTTAGATCAGTAGACAAGCGCGCTAACCACTCAGCCATGAGACGGTGGCGACGATAAAATGTTACCAATGCTGAATAGATTTATTATTAATAATCATCACTTCATATTAATAAATCGGAATAGGGGATAGGTTATCGTCTCTGGCCGAGTGGTTAGCGCGCGTGGGTACTGATCAAAGAGACCTGGGTTCGAGGCACGGTTGTTTGTGTTGTCTTTCTGTTGAGGCCTACCTCACATATCTTCTCTATGTATAGTGTATAAACTGACAGGCTCTTATCAGACCTCTGTGGCAAGCAAATGGTTTAAGTAGTATTTACCTTTTTCCGAAAACAAAAAAAAAAACGGTAAAAAAAAAGTAAAGTTTGCATTTAGTTAGCGAAAAGACGTCATTAATTCTGGTAAAGCTGATGTAATTCAACAAATTAATTTTTCCATCCAGTTTTCCAGGAAGAGAATCTGTCTCCATCCCGACGTACGACTGCCTTTCCAAGCCCATTGCTGTCCCTTACTAACGAAGGGCAGGGTGGGGAGTTTTGCGGAGATAAATCTCACTCTGACTCAGCTGGGATTCAAACCTGGGAACTAAAGATTACGAGCCTGGCGCGATACTCACTGAGCTCTCTCGGCAATTGCGGAAACGTGATACAAAAAAATAAACGAATCGCCGTGCTTTTATATGTTGTCGGTACTATCATCCAGTTGGTTCTCACCGGTTGTTCAGTAATAGAAAAATATGACACATCGAAAAAACAAATATAGATTGGGCTGTTTTACCTCTGTGGCATTGTTTTGCACACAATGGGCTAAATAGCCAGGTGATAATAACCTCAGGTGCTCAGAGAAGGTGGAGGAAAGAGGGCCAGATGGACAGTTATTAAGAAACTATCAAGATCAAGAGTGTTATTATTTAACGTGCACAAACCATGACTTATTTTTTTATCCGACCCTAGTCCTTCACAAATAGAGTATATAGAAGAAAATCTTTGTTGTTACTTCATCTTTTACTATACAAAAAAAGTCGATTCTTATGAATGAATGTCTATGGTTTCCTGTTAAACGTAACGGTAAAATGCAAATCACAATCGAGCAGAAGCAGATTAATTGAGATGACACCGTTACCAGTTGTACTTAGAAAGAGCAATAGATCTACTTTCGATTATAAACAACTGTCAAATTTATCCGGCATTGCTTGAGTCTGAAACTCTCTGAAGTATGTAGTAGAGATGGCACTCCCCATGTTGCAAGCTTCCATTTGGCATAAAAATTCATTACGATCGTTCCTTAATATCCGTCCTCCCTCACGTGAAATTTTTCTACCCCAGGGTTAAAAAGGAGTAGACATAATTTGAGATGACACATAATACTCGCCACGTCAGAAGCTCGTAAACCGAAAATATCTTCACTCAGAAAAACTGAACTTTTCAAATTATTTTTCAGCAGAGTTGCTCTGATGGAATTTGTCACGCACAGATAACTTTATAGCAAAAGTTGGGTTGGGTTGTTTTACCTCTGAGCGGCACTTTTTTGCACACCATGGGCTAAATGGCCAGGTCACATGGACCCCGAAGGCTCAGAGAAGGTTGGGGGAGGGGACCCACTGGAACAGCTGTTGGGAGACAGATGGTAGCCTCCCGTCAAGGCCATCCAGCGTGTTCTTTAACGTGCACAGGGTATGGCTCTCCCGCACACGGGGCCACGGCTTAACGTCCCATCCGACGGACGGCGGCCTTTCCAAGCCCATCGGTGTCCCTTACTGACCGTGGGCAGGGCGGGGAATTTTTGCAGAGATAAATCTCAACGCTGACCCAGCTGGGACTCGAACCTGGGAACTACAGATTACGAGCCTGGCGCGCTACCGACTGAGCCTCCCCCGCCCCACTTTATAGCAAAAGAAAACTAAATGCGATTTAAATCGTACGAAAAATATGTACGCATAAAGAATGTAAGTATAAGTTTCAACAATCGCTAATGGAATACGCCAGTTTTTAAGGGTGAATATTAAGTCTATGGGAATTTTGTGGAATTCAACCTGATCCATACCGGATTTGGTTGATCCCAGTGGGTTCGCACACAGCTTATCACATTTTCCTGGGTGAAGGGAAAGCTCTAGCTCTGTAGGGGGTGAGAGCGTAAACGAACAGACAAACACACAAACTCTTTAAATTTATTAAATGATATTGAGATTCAGCATCATATTTGGGGCGGGGTGGCTCAGTCGGTAGCGCGCCAGGCTCGTAATCTGTAGTTCCCAGGTTCGAGTCCCAGCTGGGTCAGCGTTGAGATTTATCTCCGCAAAAATTCCTCGCCCTGTATACGGTCAGTAGGGGACACCGATGGGCTTGGAAAGGCCGCCGTCCGTCGGATGGGACGTTAAGACGTGGCCCCGTGTGCGGGATACCATGTGCACGTTAAAGAACACGCTGGATGGCCTTGACGGGAGGCTACCATCTATCTCCCAACAGCTGTTCCGGTGGGTCCCCTCCCCCAACCTTCTCTGAGCCTTCGGGGTCCATGTGACCTGGCCATTTAGCCCATGGTGTGCAAAAAAGTGCCGCTCAGAGGTAAAACAACCCAACCCAGCATCATATTCACTGTAAATATCAGACTTTGATTCTTTGCTTTTATAGAATTTTTCGACTTTCAAAAATCAGCCAAAACCATTCCCCGAACTACTGGTGGCATAGCGCTCATGTTATTCCATGCCCTATCATAGAATTTTGAAAAGTACTACGACAAATCAGTTGAATGGCTTCTGAGCTTTTGTTAAACTGACGGAGTGCGGAACTAATAGAGTAGCTATCGCCTTGGGTGAATATGGAATGCTCGTTTTGAAAGAGAAAGAAGTATTTGATTTCCCACGTTTAAAAACTTTAACAGTGAAAATTTGGAGTTCGAACTAAAAGATGATTGGAAAAATGCGTAGAATAATATTTTATTATTATCTATAAAACATTAAAAGAAATGTTTTCATTTATCTCTTTAAAAAAAAACCATCTCCCTCTGGTGGTAAGTTGCAAATCATTGCTGCCAATGCGAACCTTTTGGCTATCATACTCTATCACCAAAATTTCAGATTTCTAACAATAATAGATCCTTTGAAATATCCGTTTAAGTCTTGGCAAATACGGGGCGGGGGTGGCTCAGTCGGTAGCGCGCCAGGCTCGTAATCTGTAGTTCCCAGGTTCGAGTCCCAGTTGGGTCAGCGTTGAGATTTATCTCCGCAAAAATTCCCCGCCCTGCCCACGGTCAGTAGGGTACACCGATGGACTTAGAAAGGCCGCCGTCCGTCGGATGGGACGTTAAGCCGTGGCCCCGTGTGTGGGAGTGCCATACCTTGTGCACATTAAAGAACACGCTGGATGGCCTTGACGGGAGGCTACCATCTGTCTCCCAACAGTTGTTCCAGTGGATCCCTTCCCCCAACCTTCTCTGAGCCTTCGGGGTCCATGTGACCTGGCCATTTATCCCATCGTGTGCAAAAAAGTGCCGCTCAGAGGTAAAACAACCGAACCCAACTTGGCAAATGCAATGAACATTTCAGGGTTAACCATCCTTCGCATAAGTCGCAGCATATCTCATAGAATTTGAAACACAGAGTAGAAGTTCTCATTAACCGTGGAAATGAACTCATAGTAAAACAGTATTTCCGCACTTAACAATGGAAATAGATAATATTAATTATCAACCGCTGACTTGACCCCGGAGTGCGGGTACATCCCCAGGCAGACCAACTCCAAACTTTCCACAGAGGTCTGGTAGAAGCTTATCAGTTTATACGCCATAGTAGAAAGTCTGTGAGGATGGCGTGACCTCAGCAGAAAAACCACAGAAACATCCATGCCTTACCCGGGGCTGAAACCCTGGTCCCTTAAATCAGCAGTCAAGCGCGCTAACCACTCGGGAAATAAAAAAAAAATGAATGGTTACGGGTTGTCAGACAGACGACAAAGCAAAAAAAATTAGCTTATTTTTTTAAAAACAAACGGAGGGAGATAGCAACAGAAAATTCCCCTTTATGTGTGATGCAAAATCGCTGTAAGGATTGATTATTTTTTCCCATATTCTTTTCTGCTATATTAGTTAGAAAAACAGGCTATATGATCAAAGCATTGACCTCATTTAAGAGAATACTAAACCTTGATCAGCCAGCTAGTGTATAAATAACCTCCACTGCTGAAACAAATAATAACTTCCCCTTAACGTTTCTCCTACTCGGTCGGCTTTGCGAGAGATTGGTTTTCAAAGTCACTGTCTCCGATGACTGCTATCAAGAAGCTGCGTTTTCCCTAAGCAGTCCGCCGCAGACTGATTAGGTTTTATTGATTACTATTGACCGCTAACTGTTAGGGGAGATGTCGTAAGCAGGCAGCTGTACGAAAGTAGGACGTGTCATCGGAAAATCCAAACTGATCCTCGTTGGATTAAGAGATTTGCGAGGATTACATAAGAGACAATGAAAGGCCACAGCTGTTAGCTTGGCGTTGGTGTTGTTGGGATTGTGCATTTGAAAAGATACTGATGAGAGCGATTCACAGCAAATGAAACATTGGTTTAATCAAAAGAAAAATTTGACATCGTTTTTTTTTTTGCTGAGAAGAAATTTTTCTCTGGTTGGAATAGTTACTTACATTCGTTTTTGAAGTGAAAAAAGATAAAATTACTCAAATTCAACAGAGATGAAATGTTTGTGACTAGTAGTAAATAATCACAGGATAAGTTCTGTAGACATGGAACTCATGAAATGATGAACTGAAAAAAAAATAGATTTTGCCATGAGTGGGATCCGAACCCACGTCTCCAGGAAACCTGCCTGTTATGCTACCACTACACCACCAATGGCTAACCTTTTCTCAGCTTATGTGACCTTATAAACCTTATTTATTTGATTTGCACTAGTGGCATCCCACGCATGGCAAAACCCATTTTTTTCAGCTCATCATTTTATGAGTTCCATGTTTACAGGACTTATCCTGTGATTATTTACTACTGATTTATTGATTTAACGCCCTGAGCGTAAGTGACAAATATTAATTCCATGTCTAATGAGGCAACAGAGTTGTCCACGTCCCGGATAGATGGCGCCACTAGTGCGAATCAAATAAATAAAATCCGGAAAGTTTTATAAGGTCACAGAAGCTGAGAAAGGTTAGCCATTGGTGGTGTAGTGGTAGCATAACAGGCATATTTCCTAGAGACGTTGGTTCGCATCCCACTCATGGCAAAAACCCATTTTTTTTCAGCTCATCATTGTTTGTAACTATTTTGATAAGTTGGGTTGGGTGGTTTTACCTCTGAGTGGCACTTTTTTGCACACCATGGGCTAAATGGCCAGGTCACATGGACCCCGAAGGCTCAGAGAAGGTTGGGGGAGGGGACCCACTGGAACAGCTGTTGGGAGACAGATGGTAGCCTCCCGTCAAGGCCATCCAGCGTGTTCTTTAACGTGCACAGGGTATGGCTCTCCCACACCCGGGGCCACGGCTTAACGTCCCATCCGACGCACGGCGGCCTTTCCAAGCCCATCGGTGTCCCCTACCGACCGTGGGCAGGGCGGGGAATATTGCGGAGATAAATCTCAACGCTGACCCAGTTGGGACTCGAACCTGGAAACTACAGATTACGAGCCTGGCGCGCTACCAACTGAGCCACCCCCGCCCCTCTATTTTTATAAGCCAAGGCTATTAAAAGTGAGAGAGGAAGAACTTTTGTGGTTGTGGGGAATATGAAAAAAAATGCAAAAAAACGCGCAACATTTTTGTTTATGTTGGGTTGTTTTACCTCTGAGCGGCACTTTTTTTGCACACAATAGGCTAAATGGCCAGGTCACAAGGACTCCAAAGGCTCAGAGAAGGCTGGGGACCATTGGAACATCTGTTTGGGAACAGATGGTATCCTCCCATCAAGCAATCCGGCATGTTCTTTAACGCGCATAGGGTACGGCTCTCCCACACACGGAGCCATGACTTAATATCCCATCCGATGGACGGCGGCCTTTCCAAGCCCTTTGGTGTCCCCTACTGACCGTGGGCAGGGTGGGGAGTTTTGCGGAGATAAATCTGAACGCTGACCCAACTGGGTCTTGAACCTGGAAACTGCAGATTTCGAGCCTGGCGTGCTACCGACTGAATCTCACCGCCCCTTATGTTTATGCATAATCAGGGCTGGATGTAGGGAGGGAAGGTTAGGGACCACATCTCTTCCCTTGAGACCACTAGTCGCCCGAACTGAGACCAAAAGAATATTAAACATCACATTATACAACAGCCGTAATTCCGGGCAGAATTTCATCGGCGGAAGAAATTGTTAGTTTCCCTGTGGTTCAGCCCCTACGTGAGCGATCGGTCCCAAATTTGGTGGTATGGTGGTGGTGGGTGGGTGGGTGGGTGGGTTGGTGGTGGTGGTGGTGGTGGTGGTGGGGGGGGGGTCAGTCGGTAGTGCGCTAGGCTTTTAATCTTCAGTTTCCAGGTTCGAGTCCTAGCTGGCCAGCATTGAGATTTATCTCAGCATAACTCCCCGTCCTGCCCACGTCAGTAGGGGACACCGATGGGCTTGAAAAAGCGGTGGAGATCGATATCCTGTCACGTTAAAGAACATGACAGGTAAAAGTATAAGAGAGGTAAAACAACCCAACTTTGGTGCGATGGTCTAGCCCTGTTGGGGTAACATATCGAGTTCCTAGCTGCCGTGGGTCGGGAGTTATTCCCGAAAAATTTCCGAAATTTAAGGGGGCGCAGCCGTGAAATGGAGTTCTTGGAATGGAAAATGGAGCGAAATGGATGGTTTGTGAATGAAGTAATGTGTTATGAGTATTAAAATTCAAATTCATTTTCCAAAAGTATCAACTACAATTATTTTACTTAAAAAATCCCATCTAAGCTGAATCTTATCAGCGGAAATGTATATGGTTTTAATAGATATGATCTAGATGACATCGATATCATGACATAAAAGGAAGGAGAAAAAAGAACGAATGAAAACAAAACCAATAAAATGATAAATGTTCCCGAATAAAAACAACATTTTTCATACGTGTGGAAAGTTCTGAATGAAGCTATCAATGGAGTGGGGGACGAGAATTCAGTTTCGGGGAGGCTCCGAGAATTTAACTTCAGGGGATGGGGGGGGGGGAGATCCTGAGAGTAACATTTGAGTCATCATCATCCTCATCCTCAAGCAGCCATGGGCTATGGAGGTCCAACCAGATTGTGCAATGTAGTTCTCCAAACATATCTGTCCTGAGCTACATCTGCTGCTTCTGGTCACTGCAGCCAATTCTAACAAGGCCCTGTTTGTCATTGTCTGTCCACTGCATCCTAGGTCTACCCCCTCTTTCTGTGGCCTTTAGGCACACTATTCATAACCCTATTCGCTAATCTATATCCGTATGGGCAACATGGCCAAACCAATGGTGTCTATCTCTGCAAAATATGCTGCTTAAAGGAAGTTGCCAACTCCTTTGCCTAACCTCTTCATTACTTATGTACAAAGTTGAACCACCTAATGCCCAAGTTACTGTGTAAACATCTAGAATCAAAAGCATCTAGTTTCCTGTTATCTTTTTTATGAAGCATCCAAGTTTCACTACCATAACTAACCTTAGAAAGAACCAAACCATTATAAGTCTAATTTTAGTCTTTAGGTGTATACGCCTATTTCTCCACACTCTCCATAGATTCTTAAAAGTCCTTGCAGCAATCCCTATTCGTCTGTTAATCTCATGCCGCACATCACCAGTATCTGTTACATAATTCCCAAGATAATTAAACTGTGACATCTGCTCAAGACTGCAACAATTCAGATTAACTGAATCACAGCCTGCCTGACCAATTTTCATCACTTTAGTTTTCTCTCTGTTTATAACCAAACCTATTCTACTACCAGTCTCATCAACAGCTCGAATGAAAGAGGTCATCTCATCAACAGCTCGAATGAAAGAGTTCATCTCATCAACGGCTCGAATGAAAGAGTTCATCTCATCAACATCATTTGCCAACAGGGCTTAATCATCAGCATAATCTAAACCAGAAATTTTCGTATCTCCAGACCATTTAGGGCCAAAATTTAGGCCCTTGAAGCGAATTTCGTACAACATAGTCAACATCCAAACTAAAGAGAAAATTTTATTGGAGCAATATTTTATTGCTTTTTTTGAATAAATATTATTGTCGGACATAAAATATGGGCGAAAAATAAATTAATAAATAATACCAGGCAACTATTTTGGATTTCGAAGCAGGTAGAAAAGCTTAAGATTTAGTCTGCGGGAGAAAAAGGCCTAGTGCTAATTTCTCCTATTTTATACTGGTTTTTAACTCTACGAAACAGAACAGTCTGTGGTTCTGCGCAAAGCCATGACAGAGAAAACTAGCTCCATAGTCTGATGGAGGTGGCCCTAATAATTACCAGAAATGCAGGTGAGTGGACTCTATTTCCTTACTCTGTCCTCACTTTCTTTGCTACTTATTATTTATTTATTCCTGCTTCTTGCAGAAACTTTCTTGAAACCTCTTTTGAGAGAAATAATCAGAGACATTTAAACAATACAAACAAATAAGTTAAAGAATATATTTCAGCAATCTTACTACCGGTAACTTTTGAAAGTTGCGAAATAAACGAGTAAAAAACACAACATGTAAGTAAGTACATAATGTATCTATCATGGTAATCATAGTAAAGGTCACAAAGCATTTTTCAGGTTAAATAAAGACATAAAATTACAAATTAAATGATTTACTTGAACACACTTGAAGAATTTATGAAGAATACCTATTCTTCCCATGGTAGATGAGTTCGGAGAATAAGTGGCACAGATGGACGACCCACTACTTGGAACGCCACCTACAGCAGCCGGTCGTAATTCTCATTTTCCACTAACTTTCAAATTGTGTAGACATGTAGCTTTGCAGTCTGATACAGACTACACTCGGATACTGACTATTATTCGCTTTTTTATTGACTTTTCAAAAAATACCAAACAGAATAATTTATTTATTAAGATTATATAAGAATTATTATAGAATAATCTAAAATACCTGATAACATTTTAACAAAAATATCAAATTATATACTTTTAAAACTATAGTACGGAGGACTTTCACAAGTTCTTGACCTGTGTCTATATATTTGCACTCGTTCCTCCGACGTTAACGAACTACGACTTATTTGAAAGCTTGTCTAAACTTGTCAATACGTGTTAAAAACAAAGGACATATCATCATTTCTCTCTCCACTGGCGGTGCATAAAGTTCGGTCTGCGAAATCTGTGCAATGTTGTTTATGGAGCCTACTAAAAACTGGGAAAGATTTCACATTTTCGCATGAATGCAGTTACGGGACGACGATGCTGATTTATCACAAGTATATTGGGAGTGGTTAGCGTGCTTGGCTACTGATCAAAGGAACCTGGGTTCGAGCCCTGGGCATGGATGTTGGTGTAGTTTTCCTGCTGAGGTCCCGCCATACTCATAGACCTATTATGGCGTATAAACTGATAGTTTCCTGTCAGACCTCTGTGACAAGCAGCTGCTTCAAGGGATATTTATTTTCCTTTATATGGGGATCATGCCTATTCATATGGCACTGTACGGGATAGATGCGTAA
This sequence comes from Ryuthela nishihirai, assembly GCA_038380435.1. NCBI lineage: Eukaryota > Metazoa > Arthropoda > Arachnida > Araneae > Heptathelidae > Ryuthela > Ryuthela nishihirai. Next base: position 388,202 of record JAWZYU010000158.1, on the reverse strand, counting down.
ATTTACAGAAGGAAGGCAGAGCTTTGAAGACCTTCCTGGTGAAGGAAGAACGAAGGAAGACGTGGAGGAGAAAAACAGCACTTCTGTTAGTGATCCCATTAAGGAAAATCCACACACCACCGTTCAGGTAATAAGTTTCGATGTCAGTGTATAGAGTTCTGTTAGTGATCCCATTAAGGAAAATCCACACACCACCGTTCAGGTAATAAGTTTCGATGTCAGTGTATAGAGTTCTGTTAGTGATCCCATTAAGGAAAATCCACACACCACCGTTCAGGTAATAAGTTTCGATGTCAGTGTATAGAGTTCTGTTAGTGATCCCATTAAGGAAAATCCACATACCACCGTTCAGGTAATAAGTTTCGATGTCAGTGTATAGAGTTCTGTTAGTGATCCCATTAAGGAAAATCCACACACCACCGTTCAGGTAATAAGTTTCGATGTCAGTGTATAGAGTTCTGTTAGTGATCCCATTAAGGAAAATCCACACACCACCTTTCAGGTAATAAGTTTCGATGTCAGTGTATAGAGTTCTGTTAGTGATCCCATTAAGGAAAATCCACATACCACCGTTCAGGTAATAAGTTTCGATGTCAGTGTATAGAGTTCTGTTAGTGATCCCATTAAGGAAAATCCACATACCACCGTTCAGGTAATAAGTTTCGATGTCAGTGTATAGAGTTCTGTTAGTGATCCCATTAAGGAAAATCCACATACCACCGTTCAGGTAATAAGTTTCGATGTCAGTGTATAGAGTTCTGTTAGTGATCCCATTAAGGAAAATCCACACACCACCGTTCAGGTAATAAGTTTCGATGTCAGTGTATAGAGTTCTGTTAGTGATCCCATTAAGGAAAATCCACACACCACCGTTCAGGTAATAAGTTTCGATGTCAGTGTATAGAGTTCTGTTAGTGATCCCATTAAGGAAAATCCACATACCACCGTTCAGGTAATAAGTTTCGATGTCAGTGTATAGAGTTCTGTTAGTGATCCCATTAAGGAAAATCCACACACCACCGTTCAGGTAATAAGTTTCGATGTCAGTGTATAGAGTTCTGTTAGTGATCCCATTAAGGAAAATCCACACACCACCGTTCAGGTAATAAGTTTCGATGTCAGTGTATAGAGTTCTGTTAGTGATCCCATTAAGGAAAATCCACATACCACCGTTCAGGTAATAAGTTTCGATGTCAGTGTATAGATAGTTTGTGTTAGTGATCCCATTAAGGAAAATCCACACACCACCGTTCAGGTAATAAGTTTCGATGTCAGTGTATAGAGTTCTGTTAGTGATCCCATTAAGGAAAATCCACATACCACCGTTCAGGTAATAAGTTTCGATGTCAGTGTATAGAGTGGCAGTGTAGAAATAATTATCCATCAATATTTAAAGTTCGAAAGATCTGTGTCAAATGGGTAAACGGTTAACAGACATTGTCACAGGTGATGAAGACATGGTTTTTTTACTATACAATTCCCAGAATGATCGACAACTCTGCTTGGGTTGCGGAAGATGAATCACGTCACCAAATCCTCCGACTAGATTTTCGCTCAATGAAGAGGATGTTCACCATTTTTTTCAATTCCTAAGGAGTGGTGACTGTGGACACCTTACTTGAAAAAATGACTGTAAATGGCCAATTCTGCACCAACATTGTTTTACTCAAAATGGTTAAGGAGATGAAAGGACAGCGTCCAACAATAGATGTGTCAAGGGTTCTCCTTCTTAATGACAGTGCCAGTGCTCACAAAATCCTGCAAGTTACGGCCTATATGGAGCAAGAAATAATCAAACTGTTACCCCATCCTGCATATTCATCTGATCTTGCACCATGCGATTCTTGGTTGTTTCCAAAAATTAAGAAGGAACTTGCTGGGAAGCCGTTTTCAAGGGTGCAAGCTCTTGTAAAATGCATTCATTCAGAGTTGCGGAATATTCCCCTATAAGATCCCCACCAAGCTTTCCAGAATTGGCGTAGACATCTGCAACTTTGCATAGATGCTGGAGGGGAGTACTTTGAAGAACAGTAAAAGTTTTGTTGAAGTAAGTTCAATGGTTTTTGTTCTGCAGGCGCATGCCAAAAACGTTTTGAACATTCTCGTATATATTACTATTTGGAATAAAAAACTGGGATGGCAGGAAGCCGAAAGTTTATCAAGGTTTAATCTTCCCACAAGCTGCTGTTCGGCATTTTTTCAGGAAAAAAAAGGAAAGAATACAAGCCCTCCTACATTTCGAATTTGTATCCAGGTTCCAAACATCTTTACACGATCCCCTTCAGACGTGCTGAGAACACAGTCACGTAGAAAGAAGTCACATGACGAAATTCATACGTGCAAGATTCGACGTGCTCTGACGTCATTCGGTGCAGTGGGGAGTAGTCACGCGGCAGACGGAAATGTCACTGGCAGTGAGAGAGATCCCCGATGAATGTGCACATCACTTCAGCCTCAGCTTCCCGAGGCGGCAGAACAGCGAGTCTGAAAGTGATCTGAAATTCTGAGTAGTTCTCTTCAGGCATTGTTGTCTACCCAGTGCTCCCGTCTCTTGTTGCGTTCTCTATTGTTGCTGACGTGGGAGGATTTTGAGCGATCAGGGTTGCTAGGCGTCTGACGACCTTCGAGATGCAAGTGCTTGTAGTCTTTTTTTCGTTAGGAAGGATGATGTTATCATGTGACGTGTGAAAGCTTACTTAAACCAATAAGTGGCAGATTTCGCAGACTCTACTTTTTTGGATGGTTCTTGGGAGTAAGAGATCACAAATAGAAGTGACATTGATCTAGTTAGGAGAGATGACTTGAAGTGAAAGTAGTTTTCCTCATCAAAGTCCGCATCGACAATAATTCTCCATCCTCACTGGCATCTACGAAGTGGCCATAAAGTTAGAAACATACGGTATATGCAAATAAGTGTTTTCCTTGTGGAACTGTTAATTTACAATTTTGAGAAAAAAGGTGCCTCTGTCTAAAGAAGAATGTGTGGAATTTTGGGCTGAGCGACGACTTTACTGTAAGCGATAAGGGCCGGATATAGGAGGAGGCATGGACATCCCCCTTCAGAATGTTAGTAATCGGAATGGAAGCACGTGCCCCCTGCTCCCTCGTTCTCTTACTTTTTTCTAGATCCGGGTCTATAAACCCAGTACAGTCGCTCAAAAAGGTATCCGAACGCAATGGTTGATTACAGAACGTGTCACGAGACACGAAGGTTGCTAGATCACTAATTTCTAAAAAAATCGCTGCCAGATATTTTTTCTGAATTCTGTAATCAACCATAGTGTTCGGATACTTTTTTGAGTGACTGCACATTCACATTTTTTCTAGCAATTTGTTAAAGACCACGAAAATAATAATAGGAATAAAATTATCCGGAACCGCCTATCGGTTTCATTCCTACTCGATCTTGACCCTTTCACGCGAATCCCTAATCGTCCCCCCCCCCCCAACCCAACCCCATTTATTTTTTTCTAAATCAGATTTTCAATTATATACTCGTATATACTATATTAAGCCTTAGTATGGTATGGTTATATAAATAGATTACCCGGCTAAGCCTTATGGCTTGTTAGCAGGATTGCTTTCAATCACATGACAGGTTAATTAAAGAATAAGACATGTATAATGGAAAATAAACACATAATTAAAAACAGAAAATAAAACAATAACAGCAACAACAACAAAAAAAAAACACGTATTAAAACACAGACATGAAAAATTAAACGCATTTATAAAATAAACCTATAAAATTACGGATTACAGCACATATTGCACAAAAATATCACCTATTGCACAAGTCATCATTTCACATTAAAATTGCACTTGCTTAAAACGATACCAGATACAGGATTTAACTTTCTAGACATTACTTCTCAAATATTTACATCTATGAACCATTTCGAAACTTTAGTTTTATTCTATGTTCGGAAAATTTGCTTTAAGAGAGATTATGAAATGTTATATCCAGTTATTTGAACTTCCATCGTTAAAAGGTGCTAAACATGTAAAATAAAAGTTTTGAATATTCCAAAAACGATTTATTTATGCTGGAAAAATCATATTTCTGTTGTAATAAGAGATATTGTCGTGGGAATATACTGACAGCAACAATCTGAGTCCTTTTCTTGCAGCGGTATGTGAAAATGCAACTTTTTTGTTCTAAGGGATACACGAGAAATTTTTTATGTTGTTTATAATAAAAAATAAATACCCCCTCAGCAGCTGCTTGCCACAGAGGTCTGACAGGAGCCTGTCAGTTTATATGCCATAGTAGAAGGTCTGAGAGGATGGCAGGACCTCAGCAGAAAAACGACACATACATCCATGCCTTACCCGGGGCTCTAATCCAGGTCCCTTAGATCAGTAGCCACGCGCGCTAACCACTCGGGGGCTGGAACCCAGGTCTCTTAGATCAGTAGCCACGCGCGCTAACCACTCGGGGGCTCGAACCCAGGTCCCTTAGATCAGTAGCCACGCGCGCTAACCACTCGGGGGCTCGAAGCCAGGTCTCTTAGATCAGTAGCCACGCGCGCTAACCACTCGGGGGCTCGAACCCAGGTCCCTTAGATCAATAGCCAAGCGCGCTAACCACTCGGCCATGGGACGGCTATGTTGTTTAAGAATTCATAAAATTTTACTATTTGTATTTTCCCTATCATCCATTAGTTCGAACTTCCAGATTTAAAGAATGCAAAAAGATAAAACTTCATTCTCTTTGAAAACGAGCACCCCATAGTTACCTGGGACGATGTGTGTTCTTCTAATTAAAGGATGTTTTAAATACCGTCAAACTAATATATTTGAAATAAAAATTCATCAAGTTCTTCAGTTTATTTTCAGTGGCATTTTCCTTATAAAAATCTATATTGTAAATTACGGAAATTTCAGTTCCGTAAACTTTCCATCAGCATAAAATTTTGGCAATTGGTTGTGGCTTTCCATCATCATAAAATGTTGGTAACTGGTTGTGGCTTTCTATCAGCAAATATTGTTGATAACTGGATGTGGCTTTCAATCAGCATAAAATGTTGGTAACTGGATGTGGCTTTCCATCAACATAAAATGTTGGTAACTGGTTGTGGCTTTCTATCAGCAAAAATTGTTGGTAACTGGATGTGGCTTTCAATCAGCATAAAATGTTGATAACTGGATGTGGCTTTCCATCAACATAAAATGTTGGTAACTGGTTGTGGCTTTCTATCAGCATAAAATGTTGGTAACTGGATGTGGCTTTCCATCAACATAAAATGTTGGTAACTGGATGTGGCTTTCCATCAACATAAAATGTTGGTAACTGGATGTGGCTTTCCATCAACATAAAATGTTGGTAACTGGATGTGGCTTTCAATCAGCATAAAATGTTGGTAACTGGATGTGGCTTTCAATTGACGCAAAATGTGGAGAGTAAATTTTTTCAACGTGGCTTTTCATTGACATAAAATATGCATTCTAACTTCGTCGAATGTGACTTTCCTTTGACATAAACTATGGGAGGTAACTTTTTTTTTAATGTAGTTTGCAAATGACGGAAAATGTGGGTGGTTATTTTTTGAATGTGGATGATAATTTTTCAATGTGGCTTTCCATTGACCGAAACATAGATGCCTAGCTTCTTTAATTGCGGCTTTCCACAATACATGGATGTAAAATATGAGTGATAACGTCTTTGGATGTGGCTTTCTTTTGAAGTAACGTGGTGGTAACTTCTTTGAATGTTCGTAACCGAGTAAAGAAAAACCCGGCAAAATTTCGATAATAGGGATGTTAATTTCCTTGAATGTGGCTTTCCATAAAATGTGGGTGTTAAATGTAAATTATTTGAATGTAGCTTTCCATTGACATAAAATGTGGCTGGTAACTTCTTTGAATGTGATTTTTCCATTAACGTAAAGTGTGGTTAGTAACCTCTTTGAGTATGGTTTTTCCATTAACGTGAAATGTGGTTGGCAACTTCTTTGAATGTGGTTTTTCCATTAACGTAAAATGTGGTTAGTAACTTCTTTGAATGTGATTTTTCCATTAACGTGAAATGTGGTTGGTCACTTCTTTGAATGTGGTTTTTCCATTAACGTAAAATGTGGTTAGTAACTTCTTTGAATGCGGCTTTCGATTGAAGTAAATCGCAGATTGCCAAATCGTTGACTATGGCTCTCCGTTGCCCTAAAATGATAATAATAACTGCTTTGAATTTCTTTTTCAAGTTGGTTGCTGGGACTTTTAGCCAATATCGCTTTACGTCTCAATGAATAAACATTGATTTTTCTGACATGTACAGAATTGAACAATTGGTATTTTACTGAGATTTAATCACAGCATATACGACAGAACAAACGACCATGACATCCACACTCGGGGGTCGAACCCGAACTCCGCAGTCTCAGTGTCACCGCAAGCCACCGCTTGGAATTTCATTTCTGTTCATTTAAAATGTGGTTGGTAATTTCTTTGATAATGGTTCTCCGTTAACATAAATCGTAGATGTGAATCTTTAAATTTGGCTCCTATTGACCTAAAATATGGATGGTAACTGGTTTGAATTATTTTTTTTCATTGACTTAAAATATGGTTTGTAATTTCTTTGGATGTAGCATTCCACTGACGTATACCGTAAGTGCCAGTTGTTTGAATGTGCCTTTCCATTGATTTAAAATGTTTGTAACCAAGTAAAGATAAAGGATTCCTTAACATTAATATATGCAAAAAATATTTGCATATATTAGTGTTATGGAAATGCTAATAAATACGAATAATTTTCCTTCTAAAAAAGATATATTTATATCTAAACATTAATATAAAGATTAGCATTGAAACTTACCAGTAATAGTAACAGAAATAAATATATAAGTCTTGATTTATAGCATTATGCTGACGTCATAATTGATATAATGAAAAGAATCCATGGTAATAAAAAGAATCCATGATATAACAAAAAGAATCCATGATAATAATAATAAAAAGAAAGAATCATAAACTAGGACAATGCATTACTTAGTAGCATGAAAAAGGGCAAAAAAATGTTTCGCCGAAAGAATTGAAAAACAAAAAAAAGCAAGTGTAACGTGCTTATACCGAAGTGAGCACCAATTCTGCATTTCTAAGAGCACCAAAGCTATCAGAAAACATTCTGCTGCCATATGCGTTCCTCAACAGCTTAGAGAAATTCAGTTCTCGTTTACAATTCCGAGTGAGAATCTGGAGCGCACGCAAACTTGAAGAATGTCCTTGAAAAGGAAACCAAACTCTCGTAAAACAAAGTTAGAGCGTGAAGGACAAAGAGTTAGGGATTCTCGACGCTTGGACTCAATATTTAATAAGATGTTCGCCTCGAATCTTGACTGACTGTTTTCCGAAGAGATATTAAGTTTCCGCCACGATGCGGGGGAGAGGGGGGCGGCCAGCTATCGGAGCGCACATCTATTATCAAGGACACGTGGACGCCCTGCGGGGATTGGAAAACGATTCACGACTGAAGGAATCACACGCAGTTGCTTGCCACTTTGCTTCGAGGTAGGCGTGCGTTTGTTTGGTCGCCAATACGGATTCTGTTTCCATTTGTATCGGATTTTTACGTGCATCGGGAAAAGAGTATTGCGTATTATATTCACCTCATCTTCCGTGTTTTCAAAAAAAATGGAAATTGTTAGAAGCATCTTTGGCGTTTTGCTAGAAATAGGCAGCGTTTTAGTTTCGCTTTTCACAAGTATTTTGGTGTTTTGAAAGGGAACAATTTTTTATTGTGAATAAAACGATAATCTGGTTATTTTAGAGCTTGAAATTTAAAATTTGTTTACGGAAGGAAAATAAGTGGACTTGGAAGAAGAACATTTGTTTCATTTTCTTTGATAGAGATTTAAGCAAATGCCTATTTAAATACCTTTAAAAGAAAGGTGCATGCAATACACTTGGCATGGACAGTGAATATTTTCCCTTTAATTGTAAGCAAATTATTTAGAACTGTAACACAAAAAAGTTAGTCTTTGCTTCTAGTGACCTTTTCCCATAAAATGGGATTTTGAGTTGGGTTGTTTTACCTCTGAGCGGCACTTTTTTACACACCATAGGCTAAATGGCCAGGTTACAAGGACCCCGAGGGCTCAGAGAAGGTTGGTGGAGGGGACCCACTGGAACGGCTGTTGGGAGACAGATGGTAGCCTCCCATCAAGGCCATCCAGCATGTTCTTTAACGTGCACAGGGTATGGCTCTCCCGCACACGGGGCCACGGCTTAACGTCCCATCCGACGGACGGAACTTTTTTGTGTTACAGTTCTAAATAATTTGCTTAGAATTAAAGGGAAAATATTCACTGTCCATGCCAAGTGTACTGCATGCACATTTCTTTTAAAGGCATATAAATAGGCATTTACTTAAATCTCTATCGAAGAAAATTAGACAAATGTTCTCCTTCAAAATCCACTTATTTTCCTTCCGTAAACAAATTTTAAATTTCAAGTTCTAAAATAACCAGAGTATCGTTTTATCAAGCCCATCGGCGTCCCTTACTGACCGTGGGCAGGGCGGGGAATTTTTTGCGGAGATAAATCTCATTGTTGACCCTGCTGTGACTGGAACCTTTGAACTGCAGATTACAAGCCTGGCGCGCTACCGACTGAGCCCCCCCCCCCGCCCCCATAAAATGGGAACATCAGTTTATGATCCTCGAGTGGTACTGGCTGAGAGAACTCTCGCCCTGTCCCAGGTCTGATACTAACGGAAGTCAAAGCTGGCACGTTGGGACTCGAACCTGGGAGCTTCAGTTTACAAGCCTGGCCAATACCTCCTATAACAGAAAGCCATAGAACTAAGTTATGACTTCAGCCTTCGTAGTCCTAACACAAAGAACCTAAGAAAATTTGAAATTTCTTATAATTTATTTCTATTATTATTACTCTTGGATTTTAATGTTAATCTTTATATTATTTTTATTTTTAAATATACAGTCGCTCAAAAAATATCCGAACACCATGGTTGATTACAAGAATTCAGAAAAAATATCTGGCAACTTTTTTTTTAGAAATTAGGAATTAGAAAATGGAAATGCTAATAAATGCGAATAATTTTCTTTCTAAAAAGGTATATTTGTATCTAAACTTTAGTATAAAGATTAGCATTGAAGCTTACCAGTAATAGTAACAGAAATAAATATATAAGTCTTGATTTATAGCACTATGCTGACGTCATAATTTAGTTGTATGGCCTTCTGCTATAGGAGGTGTTGACCTGGCGCTCTATCGACTGTGTCTACCCTGCCCAAGGTTGCTAGTGTCCACTGACACTATCTGCTCTATGCAAGATGAGTGAATTTTGTAAGCAGCAGGAAGTCTTGCAGTTAGGCAAGAATAAGGGAGGAAGTCAGTGCAACGAGCTCAGCTTTAATGAAGTTCTTGCTACTGCAGTGGGGGCGGGGGTGGCTCAGTCGGTAGCGCGCCAGGCTCGTAATCTGTAGTTCCCAGGTTCGAGTCCCAGCTGCGTCAGCGTTGAGATTTATTTCCGCAAAATTCCCTGCCCTGCCCACGGTCAGTAGGGGACACCGATGGGCTTGGAAAGGCCGCCGTCCGTCGGATGGGACGTTAAGCCGTGGCCCCGTGTGCGGGAGAGCCATACCCTGTGCACGTTAGAGAACACGCTGGATGGCCTTGACGGAGGGCTACCATCTGTCTCCCAACAGCTGTTCCAGTGGGTCCCCTCCCCCAAACTTCTCTGAGCCTTCGGGGTCCATGTGACCTGGCCATTTAGACCATGGTGTGCAAAAAAGTGCCGCTCAGAGGTAAAGCAACCCAACCCAAATTGCTACTGCAGTTGTGCTGTAGATCTGTCAGAGTCCATGAGGTTGACATCAGCTAAGATTCTTTAAGATGGAAACGCGGAGTGGGAAAGTCATCTTGGAACCCGTTGTGTATCCAAATTGCAAGCCAAAAGTGCTATTAATCAATTTTCGTATACATTTTCGATGCCGAAAAACCTGTTTATCATGTTTTTATGCTTAGACTTTCAAATTGCAACTTTGCAAAGATTTTGCTTTACGTTCGATGATGATACGAGATAATATACATGTTACCATAGTAACATGCCAATCTTTATGATGCCTACATCTCAAAATTTAGATTTATCTCTGTTTTTAGAGTTCACTGGCGCTGGCCATGGTGGCATGATAGGCCGCATTTTATTTTAAACAGTCATATAAGGCCAAATCCCTTACTTCTCAATATATGATTTTATTTTAGGGCCGCATTTTATTTTAGGCAATTAAAAGCTAAGCATAATTATGAAGTTTTATTAATTAAATGTAACATACTTTAAATATCAAAACATAAGCCAAAATTTCATTTGTGATTCTTCATGTTCCTCTGAACGCAACCATATTCCCAATACTAGCGTGAGATCACCACAGTCGAGTCAAGCTAGTGAACCTCATTATTATAATACAACCATGAATATAATGTAATATAATTGCTTGTGGGCCGCCTGCATGATACTCTATCTCCTTCAGTGGACTATATGAGCATCAAAATTTGCCTCATTTTGAGCATTACATGGCGCATTAGACATTTTAATTAAAACAAGCCTCTATTTCATTTCACAATTATTTCGTTCATTAAATTAATTCATATTTAAATTATATATATATATAATTAAAATAAAATAAATACCCCCTCAAGCAGCTGCTTGCCACAGAGGTCTGACAGGAGTCTGTCAGTTTATATGCCACAGTAGGAGATCTGAGAGGATGGCAGGACCTCAGCAGAAAAACGAACACACACATCCATGCCTAATCCGGGGCTCGAACCCAGGTCCCTTAGATCAGTAGCCAAGCGGGCTAACCACTCGGCGACGGGACGGCAACAAATTAAAATGTTTAAATTATATTATAATTAATTAATAGTTATAAACATTATATCCTTATTACATATCCTTATTAATCACATATATACACAGTCGTATCAGAATAATATGAATGATGACTGTGGTAGGTGGTCATATTATTCTGATACGACTGTGTATAGGAAAACTAATAGACCATACCCTATAGATCGTAGTTGACACTAAAACTATCAGCCACTTACACCTATTTTTTAAAAAAAAAGAAGTTTTTAAAAAATCTCGACATAACAAAATTGTCTCTAACTCGTTTCAAAATAAATTATGCATGCGATACTTATTTTGATCTTTATCGTCAAAGTTGTAAAGTGTTAAACTATCAAATTTTTCTGCGAACATAGTTTACAAAAAATGCGTTAATCACAGTTAGAAATTACGCGGCATTTATCACTGTCTTTAGAGTTCACTGACAGGAACATTGCCAGTGAACTCTAAAGACAGAGATAAATCTAAATTTTGAGGTGTAGGTGTCATGTCCCTCGAATTTTGTATTTATTTATTTATTGTATATTTTTTATAGTCCTCTATATGACTGTTTAAAATAAAATGCGGCCTATCATGCCACCATGGCTAACGCCAGTGAACTCTAAAAACAGAGATAAATCTAAATTTTGAGATGTAGGCATCATGAAGATTGGTCTGTGCCTTAGCTGTTTTATTGTTGTATATATTTTTATGATATGAGCCTGTAAATGGTGGCCTTTACATGGCCTTCTCGTGGTGAAGGCCGTTAGTACCTTTCAAAAGAGATATTCTCTTTTGGTAGGTAACGGAAGGGGAGGGCTGCCAGTTCAGTATGGACTACTGATCTGGTCATCTATGGGCAATTTTTTCTTTTTTTTTCAACCCTGCTGAGGAGTGGTCAACTTCACAGGGTTCTGGTGCTGACCATTTATTCCTACTAGACTGGACTTGTTTATGGATTTGAGCTTGATTATTGATCCTGGACTTGCTGCACTGGTGGGCCTCTGTGTTTTCTGTTTGCTTCTGGGTTGCCAGCTCTAAGTGAACAAAGGCATGGGATACCTTATATCAGCTGGTGGATAATCCTAATCAGAGGCCATCGCAGGTACCTGAACCTTACTTAGCTAGTTGGGCATCGTCAAGCCTAAACTGGAGTAATGTGTCTCAGGCAGGCCATATGGCTCTTGGAAAAGTCCACTTGAAAAGGTGGTGCCTGAAGTTCCTACCAGCATCGGTGACTTCAGCCTTTAGCGGAGGAGGAACAGGTCTTTGCCCCATGCCTGCCATCAGGGGGCTGTTTGATATTGTTGCCCTACCTATCTCAATAAGCGTAGTTTCTTTAAAAATCCTATTAATCATTTTCTCTCTACAGGAATGTTGAACGTAAGGACATTATATAGAGCTTTTTCTCTTGATGTCCTCACACAAGAATTCCACCATTATAATTTAGATATTCTTGGCTTGCAAGAGACCAGATAGACAGATAAAGGTCAGATTCTTAAAAATAATCTTAAATTTCTCTTTCCAGGGAGGGACGACAATAAGCATCACCAAGGCGTGGGTCTGCTTCTCAGCAGACACGCTAGTGATGCTCTTCTAGGATATGAGTGCATTAATGAAAGGTTTCTTACAGCAAAATTTCAGACAAGCATTAAAGACTTGAATGTTATCTGCTGTTATTATGCCCCACTGAGGATGCCGATGAGGATGAGAAGGATAGGTTTTACGGACAACTTCAGGATATTTTGAATTCTGTCAAGAAATGAGATATTACTCTTGTTCTAGGTGACTTCAATGCCAAAATTGGTACTGACTCTGATCTTTGGGGAGGGGTGATAGGCCCTTTTGGTATTAGTAGCTGCAATGGCAATGGGCAACGTTTCCTACAGGTAAGCAAACTCAATGGTTTCAGAATAACTAACACATATTACAAACACCGCGACATATATAAATACACATGGGTTTCACCTGATGGGCTGCATAGGAATATGATTGATTATATATTAAATAGCAGCAAATGGACTAGTTCTGTTAGAAATACCAGGGCATATAGGGGAGCTGAAATTGGATCTGACCATTACCTTGTTAAAAGTGTCTTGCAACTTAAACTTAAAAAGTGTTGTGCTAGGGTTAAAAAATTTACCTTTAATACTGAAACTCTGAAAGACCCAGTTAAGCTAAAGCTTACCACGATAGGTTACTTAGTCATTATGACAGTCATGGTTTGCTTAATACTGAAGTTGAGGAAGAATGGGGCCATTTTAAACAGGCTTTTTTGGAAACTAACAGTACTCTTTTAGGAAAAAAGGAGCAGAGGAGACATAATTATTTAAATATTAAGGCACTTGAGCTTATTTCTGAAAGAAGGAACTGCAGGAATGTCCTTAATCAGTACCCTACTAGTCCTAATAGAAAGGATTACAGAGAGCTTAATAAACGTGTAAAGGATCAGTTAGCTACTGATAAGAATCTTTGGCTTGATGGCTTGGCTGACAAAGCTGAGGAAGCAATTAGGCAGCACAACAGCAGAGAGCTGTACCAGATAGTTAATGTTTTATGTGGTAGAAAACGGACAGGCATACAAGGATTGCAGGATAAACAAGGTAAGGTTATAGAAGGGGAGGATTCTGTCATGGCTAGGTGTGCTGAGCATTTCAGTGATGTTCTAAACAATGTGGTTAGTTCTACTCCCATTGTTTGTAATGACGATAGATGCATTGGCGGCTTTTATATTGGCCCTATAACACAATCTAAAGTTATTTTGGCTATTTCTAAATTTAAACTTCATAAATCCCCCGGGGCAGATGAAATTACTACAGAAATGCTCAGAGCTGGCAATGTTTCGGTTACCACTTGGATGACTGAAATTTTGAATAACTTTTATGATAAAGGCATGGTTCCTAAAGATTTTACCACAGCTATTATTATCCCTATTTTCAAAAAAGGTGATCGCAGTTCTTGTGATAACTATAGGGGTATCAGCCTACTCTCTGTTCCAGGTAAAGTTCTTTCCATGATTATGCTTAATAGAATTAATAATCTGGTTGACAGGAATTGCATGATGAGTAATGTGGATTCAGAAGTGGTAGGGGATGTGTAGATCAGATATTTTCACTTAGGCAGATTCTTGAGAAATGTTTAGAGTTTCAGAAACCTTTGGTTGCTAGCTTTGTTGATTTCAAAAAGGCTTTCGACTCTGTTGATCGTCATAATTTGTGGTTGATTGTGAGATCATATGGTATACCAGACAAGTTAGTTAACATAATTAAAGCTCTCTATAATAACACTGAGTCATGTGTGAGAGTTGGTAAGTCTTGTAGCAATTGGTTTAGATTCGTCTGGTGTTTGACAAGGGTGCATTTTGTCTCCTTTTCTTTTTAGTTTGGTTGTTGATTATGTCATGCGAAATTCCCTTCAAGAGAAAGATTTTGGCCTTAAATGGGCTGGGGATACGAAAATTTCTGATTTAGATTATGCTGATGATTTAGCCCTTTTGGCAAATGATGTTGATGAGATGAACTCTTTCATTCGAGCTGTTGATGAAACTGGTAGTAGAGTAGGTTTGGTTATAAACAGAGAGAAAACTAAAGTGATAAAAATTGGTCAGGCAGGCTGTGATTCAGTTAATCTGAATGGTTGCAGTCTTGAGCAGATGTCACAGTTTAATTATCTTGGGAGCTATGTAACAGATAATGGTGATGTGCGGCATGAGATTAACAGACGAATAGGGATTGCTGCCGGGACTTTTAGGAATCTATGGAGATTGTGGAGAAATATGCGTATACACCTAAAGACTAAAATTAGACTGTATAATAGTTTGGTTCTTTCTAGGGTTAGTTGTGGTAGTGAAACGTGGACGCTGTGTAAACAAGATAACAGGAAACTAGATGCTTTGGATTCTAGATGCTTATGTAGTATCTTGGGTATTAGGTGGTTTATTTTTGTAACTAATGATGAGGTTAGGCAAAAGAGTCTGCAACCCTTTAAGCAGCATATTGTGCAGAGAGAGACTCCGCTGGTTTGGCCATGTTGCCTGTATGGATAATTATAGATTGGCGAATAGGGTTATGAACAGTGTGCCTAGAGGCCTCAGAAGGTGGGGCAGACCCAGAATGCGGTGAGCAGACAATGTCAAACAGGACCTAATTAGAATTGGTGTGCAGTGGCCAGATGCGGCAGATGTAGCTCAGGACAGATATGCTTGGAGAATTAGACTGCACGGTCTGATTGGACCTCCGTATCCCATGGCTGCTTGAGGACAACGATGATGATGATGATATCTTTATTTGTTCTTGGAAATGTTTCTGCTGGGATGTCTCACTGTTGTTGTTTTCGGGTCTGAAGCTTGCTGCTTGTGGAAAGAATCAATGCCAGAATTTGTTTGTGCCGCATATGACTAACTAGCCTGCGCCGTGAAGTCCGCGCATGAGGCTAGGGGAAGGAGTTGGAAGTATCAGTCTGTGCGTTAGCTGTCGAACGAACAATGTCGTTGCGACACGCGTCAAAAGGACGCTGCCTTTCTCAAATTAACCCTTGAAGTCAGCGTGCGATTCCAAGAGAGAATCTAGATTCTTGGAGAATCTTGTCTTTTATTCTTGTGGTTCAGGAGGAACCACAGTGTAAGCAAAGGTTGGTTATCCTTTCGCAAAGTTTTGAGGTCTGTAAAGTGAGAAATTGCAGAGAGTGCAATTCTCCACCTCATTATAGTAATATTTGCAGCAGCAAAGACTCACGGAGTTGAGCGGTGAATTTGATAGTAGTTTTGTGGATTCAGAAAGAACCACAGTGTGAAGCAGCAAAGGCCCACGGAGTGGAGTTCTTTCCCAGCACGTAGCTGTACATATTATAAATAAATTGTGTCGTCCCTATATAACTCTCGTGCAGTAATTGATGGACCATTGTTATTCTTCATTCAACGCAGCACAACAAGGCGTACAGTGGCACGGGCGTAAAAACCCGCTAATCTGTGAATTCACCAAAGTGAATTAAGTAGCAATATCGTCGTCTCTCTCTCTCCTGTTCGAACCCCAGGTCACGACAGTAGGCATCATGAAGATTGGCATGTTACTATGGTAACGTGTATATTTATCTCGTGTCATCGAACTTAAAGCAAAGTTGCAATTTAAAAGTCTAAGCATAAAAATATGATAAAGAGTTTTTGCATTGAAAATGGATACCAAATTAATTAAGAGTTCTTTTGGCTTGCAATGTGGCTGGACAACGGTTCCAAGATCACTTTCCCACTCCGCGTTTTCATCTTAATGAACCTAATGAGCTAGGATGGGAATAGTCAATACTTTAGTTGGTAGAACGCCATGCTCGTAATCTGAAGTTACCAGGTTCGAGTCCCAGCTGGGTCAGCATTGAGATTTATCTCCGAAAAACTCCCAGCCCTGCCCACGGTCAGTAGGGGACACCGATAGGCTTGGAAAGGCCGCCGTTCGTCGGATGGAATGTTAAGCACTTTCCTTTTGTACGGAAGAGCCATACTCTGTGCACGTTAAAAAACATGCTGGATGGCTCTGATGGGAGGCTGCCATTTGTTTTCACAAAATCTGTCCAGTGGATCCCCTTCCCACAACCTCTCTGAGCCTTCGAGGTCCTTGTGACCTGATGATTTAGCCCATGTGTGCAAAAAATGTCGCTCAGAGGTAAAACTACTCTACCCTTGTAGCTCTAAGGGGACATCAGACACCTTACCGAAGTCTGTGCAGTAGAACTCTCAAAATTTTCGCCTAGGAGTGACCTGAATCATAGATTTCGGTGACAAATCCAAAATTTGACCTCCTAAATCCATGTTTTTCAAGGTCAATTGGAGATCACATAGAGGTCAAACCATGATCTACGAGTGGTAGAAACGTGAAAATTGGGTTACAAGATTTTGGATGAAGAGGGGTCCTTAGAGGTCATAAGAAAAGTTTAAATGTGTCAGTGCTAGTGAACTAAAACTAAAGCGGATACGAACTCAGAACTTTGAAGCGGATACGAACTCAGTTCCTGGGCCATAGAACTCGGAATTGTTGTCGAATTTTGTTTGCGATGGGTCCTTCGAGTCAAAGGTCATATATAGATTTGCTGGTAGTAGAGGGCTAAAAATTCGTGCCTGGAGATATTTTGAGTCATAGATCTCAGACATTATGGAAATTTCGGAAGCGACGGATCCTTCGATGTCAGAGGTCAAATTTCGATATATTGGGGCTGGAGAGCTAAAAATTGGTGAATGAATCAACTTCAGGCAGAACTCCGAAATAAGAGGAATTTTCAGAACAGATGTCACATTCAAGATCAAATAGGGGTCGCAGTGACGGGTTAGAAATCAAGATATGTATTTAGTATCTGGTATCTATATATGTAGTACAATATATTATTATTAAAAGTTAATATATAACATTTTAATGTTATGTGAACAGGAAGTCATATTTAAATAGTTAACAAAAAATGAGCTATTTATGGAAAAATGCGACAGAAAAACCACAGAAAAAAACTACCGCTAAAATATTTAAATCTTCTGAGTGGTTTCTAATGCTGGCATATTTTATTTTTTCTTGCAATACAAGTTACAAAATGATTTTGAACCTAAATTAGAGATTTAATATTATTTGAGTTCCAAAAATCCAAGGATGTAATTCTATAAATCAGATACGAGTTAATCCAAGAATGTTTACACCATTTTTAAAACTGATAAATCCAGAAAATTTCTCACAAAAATATCTCGGACATTTACATTACTCAAATAGTTCGGACATTTTACATTAATACTTTGAATAACATGGAATATATATACCTAACCCAATTGAATTTGAAGTCAATGTACAATCCCACATATTTACATTGATCAACAACTTCAATTTACATACTCATACCTTTTTAATAAAAAAGAATGACTTTTTAAAAGGGGTAAAGATAAAGAATATAAAAAATATAAATAAATAAATAAAAAAATAACCTATTTTCTTATAGGCCCTAAAAAGTAGAAAATAAACCTAAAGCATATCGATGGTGCAATTAGTCACTGAATTCGTATTCACTTCAAAGGAAGAGAGGGCGACCGCAATCTTGGAGTAGTTAAGTCGGCGCCCCTATCTTCCTTTGAAGCGGATACGAACTCAGTGACTGATTGCACCATCGATATACTTTTAGGTTTATTTTCTACCTTTTAGGGCCCTATAGGGAAATATATATTTTTTAAAATTTTTAATATTTGTTTTTTTCGTTGTCACTAAAAACATTTACCTTCAAAACCTTTCATTTGATATATGCCTTATAAACATCGAGCACATTTGCCATCCTCTTGGATTCTGGTTTGAGGTAGCCCATGACATTGGAGATGTTACAAACTTTAATTTGCGATACGACTCGTTAAAGTCGACCCGCGCAAAAACCACTCCCTCATTTTATCAAGGGGGAATAGTGGAAACAAAATTCGAAATAGTTTACGACCGCTGTAGTTCCCAGGTTCGAGTCCCAGCTGGGTCAGCGTTCATTTATCTCCGCAAAATTCCCCGCCCTGCCCATGGTCAGTAGGGGACACCGATGGGCTTGGAAAAGCCGCCGTCCGTCGGATGGGACGTTAAGCCGTGGCAACGTGTGCGGGAGTACCATACCCTGTGCACGTTAAAGAACACGCTGGATGGCCTTGACGGGAGGCTATCATCTGTCTCCCAACAGCTGTTCCAATGGGTCCCCTCCCCCAACCTTCTCTGAGCCTTCGGGGTCCATGTGACCTGGCCATTTAGCCCATGGTGTGCAAAAAAGTGCCGCTCAGAGGTAAAACAACCCAACCCAAAAGTTTACGACCGTCATTATACGAGCTTTCATTTCACACCTAACTCGTAACTGTAGGCCCTCGTGTTCCGATGATATAGTAGAATGACTTTCATATTTCCCTTTTTTTAGAGGAAAAAAAGCATGGGGATCATTCTTTTATAGCCTATGACACTACCTATAGCTCGTTACTTTCTGCATTCGCGTTCAGGAGATATAGAGGAACAATCATTTTCACATTGTCCCACAATTTTAGGGGGAAGAAAGCACGGGGGATCCATTTTTCATATTCTACGACGTTCCCCGCGTCAGAAGCTTTCATTTGACGTACAACGTGTTACTTTCGGCATTCGCGTTCTGGAGATAATAGCTGAACAATTGTTTCGTATTTCCCCCTTTTTAGGGGGGAAGAAAGCATGGGTGGGCCAATTTTTATAGTCTAGTACTCTCCCGCGTCACAAGCTTTCATTCGACACATATCTTGTTATTTTTCGCACTCCCATTCAGGAGATATAGGGGAACAATCATTTTCATTTCCCTCCCTATTTTAGGGGGGGGGGAAGAAAACACTTCCGGTCAATTCTTTATAGCCTATGACACTCCCTGCGTCACAAGCTTTTATTTGGCACATAAATCATTAAGTTTCTCCATCACATTCGAAAGATATGGAAAAACAACATTTGGTCAAATCCACAAACTGACCAACCGACAAATGTCAAAGCTAAAAGCAATAGGAAGATTGGTAATAAAAATGGATTTTTTCCACCCAGTGGAATACATTTTGTCGAATAAGAAAACAAACAGAAATAATAAAATGAATTTCTTCCTTAGAGGAAAGATAAAAGCACGAATTTAAAATTCAATAATGAATTACGTTGTAAAAATCAATAATAAGTTATGTTTTAAAATTCAATAATAAATATGCCTGAGCTAATGCTTTCTATTGTGAAACGCATTTTTTTTTCAAGTTCTTGGAACTATTATATGCCATTCTACCTTGGGTTGTCCATTTCGTCAAAAAGCTTATTCGATTGATGCTTTTTTTCTCTTTGATCTTGAGCTTCTTTCTTATCGTGGAAACCCGATTGAGTCAGAGCCGTTTCTAAAAATAAGACACGAAAACACACATAATACGCGATGACTGTAAAGAGAAAAAAGACAGATAAATACGTTAGCTTTTCGGATGCAGTTACCACGGGAACGATAATGCTACGGCGGACTTCCAGTGCTCCTCAGCTTCTTCTAATGAAGTTAAGCTCTACATCCTGTTGATGCTCGGACAAGAAACGAGGCAGTCCCGTTCAAAGATCTCTGCACCATCCCTCTAAAGAGTGGCATCGGTGATTTGATAAAAATTATCTTCTCAAGGAAGCCTACTTTGGTCTCTCAAGACATTCCGATATAGGAGTGAGGGAAAGAAGCTCCACATCGAGAAACTTTTCAAGAACGATGAGACGACGTCGGGTGAGGAGATCGGTTGATCTTTTTTCGTTTCTGATCAAAGACGTGTTAGGTTTCATTTCGTTTAGGCCTCTCTCGAAGCCACAAGATGGAAAGAAAATAAAAGGATTTTGATTGGGTTTGATTCAAGTGGGTTGGGTTGTTTTACCTCTGAGCGGCACTTTTTTGCACACCATGGTCTAAATGGCCAGATCACATGGATCCCGAAGGCTCAGAGAAGGTTGGGGGAGGGGACCCACTGGAACAACTGTTGGGAGACAGATGGTAGCCTCCCGTCAAGGCCATACAGCGTGTTCTTTAACGTGCACAGGGTATGACTCTCCCACACAAGGGACCACGGCTTAACGTTCCATCCGACGGACGGCGGTCTTTACAAGCCCATCGGTGTCCCCTACTGACCGTGGGCAGGGCGGGAAATTTTGCGGAGATAAATCTCAACGCTGACGCAACTGGGACTCGAACCTGGAAACTACAGATTACGAGCCTGGCGCGCTACCGACTGAGCCACCCCCGCCCCAGGACGCTCTGACATAGTTCACAGCGTGCAAGCGATCTTTTTTTCTGTTGATTTGTTTGTTCGACAATAACTACGAAACAGATTGCAAGAATCGCTTTCATTTTAATAAATAAATTCTGTACGCAAAAGCTGTCTCAAGATGATTTTAATATGACTTAAAATCAAAATCGCAGCGATAATACATATAATGATAATTACACAATATCGAGTAAATAATTAATAAAGAAACTACCTTAAATGTATTTCAGCTCATGTGTGTACTGTTACCCACCGGATGAACTGTTAACGTGCTTGACTGTGTAGAAAAGAGACATGAGATCGAAAATCCAATAAGATGGGTTGGGTTGGGTTGTTTTACCTTTGAGCGGCACTTTTTTGCACACCATGGGCTAAATGGCCAGGTCACATGGACCCCGAAGGCTCAGAGAAGGTTGGGGGAGGGGACCCACTGGAACAGCTGTTGGGAGACAGATGGTAGCCTCCCGTCAAGGCCATCCAGCGTGTTCTTTAACGTGCACAGGGTATGGCTCTCCCGCACACGGAGCCACGGCTTAACGTCCCATCCGACGGACGGCGGCCTTTCCAAGCTCATCGGTTCCCCTACTGACCGTGGGCAGGGCGGGAGTTTTGCAGAGATAAGTCTCAAAGCTGACCCAGTTGGGATCCAATAAGATATGTTGTTTCCAGGGCCGCTCCTGACCTATCAGTGCCATGTGCAAGATTTTTCCATGTGCCCTATTTAACTTAGCATTACAATAAATCGATAAATTTGGGGAGCGTATATGTGCCCCATAAATTTTGTGCCCCTGTGCGGTCGCACCGCTCGATCGTGCCTTAAGCCGGCCCTGGTTGTTTCACTGATATATGCTGCGGGAGGCAGAGGTGGGTCAGTCGGTATCGCGCCTTGCTCGTAATCCGCAGTTCCCAGGTTCGAGTCCTACCTCGGCTAGTGTTGAAGTTTGTCTTCGCAAAATCCTCACCCTGCCCTTGGTCAGCAGATGACACTGATGGGCTTGGAAAGGCCGCCGTTACAAATGGGACGTAAAGCCATCCACTTTAAAGAACACGTTGGATGGCCTTGACGAGAGACTACCATATGCCTTCCAACAGCTGTTCCAGTGGGTTCTCTCATCCAAACTTCTCGAGCTCTCGGAGTCTTGTGACCTGGTCATTTAGTCCATTGTATGCAAAAAAGTGCCGCTCAGAAGTTGGGTTGTTTTACCTCTGAGCGGCACTTTTTCGCATACAATTGGCTAAATGGCCAGGTCACAAAGACCCCGAAGGCTCAGAGAAGGTTTGGAAGGGAACCCACTGGAACAGCTGTTGGGAAACATATGGTAGCTTCCTGTCAAGGACATCCAGTGTGTTCTTTAACGTACACAGAGTATGGCTCTCCCGTACATGGGCCCCCGACTTGACGTCACATCCAACGGACGGCGGCCTTTCCAAGCCCATCGGTGTCCCCTACTGACCGTGGGCAGGGCAGAGAGTTTTGCGGAGATAGTTTCAACGCTGACCCAGCTGGGACTCGAACCTGGGAACTGCAGATTACGAGCCTGGCGCGCTACCGACTGAGCCACCAGCGCCCCGTATGGAAAGGGAATCCACCGGATAACTCATAGGATACAGACAAAAGCCTCATCAAGGGACACCCAGCGAGTTCTTTAACGCGCTCAGGATATGGCTCTTCTGGAAACGCTGCGGCATTCTAACGTCCCTCAAATGAGTTGAGTCTTTTCGAAGCCCATAAGTGTTCTCTTTCTCATCAAGGATAAGGTGGGTGATGGATGTCTCCTACATCGGTCAGCATTCAGATATCTCCACCTATATCACTAACCGTCAGAATTTGAACACTTATATCTTTTTGGGAACTCAGATTACTTGTCTGATATGCTCTGATGATGTACATATGAGGTCTTTCTGTTGTGATCTCTCTGATGCGTATGGTGTCTTTGCTGAGGTCGCATTTTCCTTATAGATTCGTTTCTATTGTGCCGTTCCCATACCAAGGAGGTCTAAGAGAAGTTTATTAATATAATTTATCTTGTTAAATACTTTATATTAACAAGCTTCTTTTCGATCTCGTGGTGTGGTAGCTGTTTGAATAATTCATCCATTTTATTATTCTCATGTATATCTGTGCCGTTTTTCTGCTGAGGTCCCGCCATCCTCACAGAGCTTCTGCTACGGCGTATTAACTGACAGGCTCCTGTCAGACCTTTGTGGCTAGCAACTGCTTGAGGGATTATTAATTTTTTAATATACATATATATCGTGGCCGTCCCATGGCCGAGTGGTTAGCGCGCTTGGCTACTGATCTAAAGGACCTGGGTTCGAGCCCCGGGTGATCGTGTTGTTTGGAGCCCCTGGATGATCGTGTTGTTTTTCTGCTGAGGTCCTGCCAGCCTCACAGACCTTCTTCTATGGCATATAAACTGAAGGGCTCCTGTCAGACATATTTAAACAAATAAATGAAATAAATTTGTAACATAAATAAAATGAAAACAATTCTATTAATGCACAAGGCACTTAATTAAATAATCAGACTGAGTTTTCAACCCAAAAAAAGTTTGATAACATCTGAATTATATCACCTTTAATATCCATAAATTTCTTCCAAGTGACAAATTTTAACTTAAAAAAAAAACTAAAATCTAAAAGTATTTCCTTTGAGCTTTCTCAAAGAAAAATCAATCGGTTCGTCCTTACTCTGCATTAGCCACAAAAAACGGCACTTACTTCGCAGTTTTGTTTTTTACTTCCTGTACGAAGCGAGTTCAATGAATGTTCCTGTTCAGCAACAGTGATTAATGGCGGATCTGCGTTCACCGTTACTTTTGTTTCGTTCGAGTGGTACCGTGGATAGGGCGCGGGCTCAGTTGTATTGTTCGCCTTGTCAGCGGTTAAACTTGTCCCGAAACAGCTGAAGAGGGAAAAGGGAGACAGATGAGAGAGTAGAAACCGATATACGGATGAGGAAAAGAAGAAGATGATAAGGGTAAGTTCAAAAGAATAATGCAAAATGGGACACTTACTGGAAAGGGGTATAAGCAAGGATTAACATGTAGTAGAAAAAGATTATGAGAAGATTAATTCGGCGATAAGTTGTCTTGACAGCATATCGAGTATAAGCCCCCACAATCCGATCACAAGTTGGGTTGTTTTACCTCTGAGCGGCACTTTTTTGCACACCATGGGCTAAATGGCCAGGTCACATGGACCCCGAAGGCTCTGAGAAGGTTGAGGGAGGGGACCCACTGGAACAGCTGTTGGGAGACAGATGGTAGCCCCCCGTCAAGGCCATCCAGCATGTTCTTTAACGTGCACAGGGTATGTCTCTCCTGCACACGAGGCCACGGCTTAACGTCCCATCCGACGGACGGCGGCCTTTCCAAGCCCATCGGTGTCTCCTACTGACCGTGGGCAGGGCGGGGAATTAAGCGGAGATAAATCTCAACGCTGACCCAGCTGGGACTCGAACCTGGGAACTACAGATTACGAGCCTGGCGCGCTACCGACTGAGCCACCCCCGCCCCCGATCACAAGGAAATCCACGATGTGATTACAAGGAAGGACGTAACTCAGTTGGTAGCGGGCTAGGCTCGTAATCGACAATTCCCAGGCCTTACCCGTGTCCAAACTAGACTGACGTTGAGAATTATGGTATATCCTCTAATTCCCGCATGAAATCTCAAGTTCGTCTACCTGCATTGAAATCTAAAACAGGTCTCTTTATACAATTTTATTTTAGTCCGATAGTATATATCCGACACTTAAAACAGATTTCAAAAATAACTAGGGACCTGGGTAAAGCATTAGCCCAGGGTAAAGCATGGATGTTTGTGTTGTTTTTCTGCTGAGGTCCTGCCTTCCTCACAGATTCTTTTCCATGGAATATTAAACTGACAGGCTCCGGTCAGACCTCTGTGGCAAGTAACTGCTTGAGAGTGTATTTATGTGTATTTATTTAATATTATTAATAATAATAAATATTAATACCCACCTCAAGCAGCTACTTGCCACAGAGGTCTAACAGGAGCCTTCCAGTTTATATGCCATAGTAGAAGGTCTGTGAGGATGGGAGGACTTCGGCAGAAACGCAACACAAACATCCATGCCTTACCCGGGACTCGAACCCAGATCCCTTAGATCAGTAGCCAAGCGCGCTAACCACTAAGCCACCCTTTCCTGTTTCCAACCAATACCTCAGTAATTGGGAAACCCTACTCAAGTCTTATTTCTTATACACCCGTCTCCCGAAACTAATCCATGCCCCTGAAAAAATTAGTATCCCCCCACGAAAATAAAAAATAAATTTTAGGTTCGTCCCTGATACTAGTTGGCCTTGACGGGTGGCTACCATCTATCTCCTAACAGCTGTCCAGTGGGTTCGCTTCTCCCAAACATCTCTGAGCCATTGGGGTCGTTGTGACCTGGCTGTTTAGACCATTGTGCGCAAAAAATGCCAGTCATAGAAAAAATAACTCAATTCCAATCTCATCACATGTCAGATACTTGACCGATAAGTTATTGGCAGCTGATAGTGTCGACCGTTAGCTCAGGAATAAAAAAATATTAATAGATAGAGCCCTACGATGATGCGGATATCCTCATTTAAAATCTCTCGTCGGACAAATGATCGTTAACATGGATAGCGGATAAAATCGCGGGTAAAATAAAAATGATGTAAAAGCGGATGAAATAGTAGATTCGTTAAGAATAGAAACACGAGCAAATATTACTTCATTATTGATAGCTGAAAAAACAAGTTGCTTGAGATAACGGGGAAAAAAGCTGATTTGAAAATTCAGTGATGACATTCCATTTAAAACGAAACAAATGTGGACTAAGACAAAATGATAAATGAAAAAAATTTTAAAATACGATTTGTTTTGCTCGCCGTGAAGACTTTAAGTTATAAAAATTTCCTCAGTGTTGCGTAGAAAAATGGAATTAAATCTGTGAAAATTTCCGTCGTAGAGATCCCGAAACTTACGTAGTGAAATGTTGTGGGGAGTAACTGAGTAATAAACAGGATTGCCTTCCCATAATCGCGGATGACTGCATTTAAAAGAGAACAATTCCATCAGAAGAATTTGCATATTTGCATATAGTTAATTTTTCCTAAAAATTTACCAAAGCATGTGTTTCTGATATATAGACTTCATTTCTATCACAGTATATTTTTTTCAGTTAATTATTGATCATTAATAAGTCATTAGACGGATTTTTTTTTAATTCAGAATAAACATCGGACCTCAAGCATTTGTAAAACGTCAATGTTTATCTAGTATAATAAATAGTTTTTATTAATAGTTCCATCTTATAATATTAATATATAATTAATCTTAATAATTAATTTCTATTAAGATTGCGTTGCGGGTGAAGATGGAACTATTTTTACCAATGCTATTAATAGCGGAATGCTCTCTTAATAGCATTAGCCAGAAGTATACTAGATAAACATGGACGTTTTACAAATGCTTGAGGTCCGATGTTTATTCTGAATTAAAAAAAATCCGTCTAATGATTTATTAATGATCAATAATTAACTGAAAAAATATACTGTGATAGAAATGAAGTCTATATGTCTATATTGATAAAGATTTGCGTTGCGGGTGAAGATGGAACTATTTTTATCAATGCTATTAATAGCGCAATGCTCTATTAATAGCATTAGCCAGAAGTAATTGATAATAATTATGACGTTCAAAATACAGGCAGATAAACTGATCAATCGCAGTCAAAGGAGTAGAATATCAGTAGCCTTGGAGATACTGTGCTAAAAGTGTAATGTAGAATGTCCCTACATATGTATAATCATCAGGAAGAATCATCATAACTAAAGAAACTGCTCATATGTCTAATATTGAGAATATGTAGCTGATAATCTAGATGTTAAAGGCTTATTCACCTTAATTAATTAATGATGGATCTGCATTCACCGTTATTTTTGTTTCGTTCGAGTGGTCGCGTTGACAGATATAAGTGGGGAATTATACCTGTAGACAGATTATACGGGGATATTTGCACCTGTGGACAGATTATACGGGGATATTTGCACCTGTGGACAGATTATACGGGGATATTTGCACCTGTGGACAGATTATTCGTGGAGAATTGTACCTGTGGATACATTATACGTGGAGAATTACACCCGTTGACAGATTATACGTGAAGAATTATACCAGTGGACAGATTATACGTGAAGAATTACATCTCTGGGCAGATTATTCGTGGAGAATTATACCTGTGGATAGATTATACGTGGAAAATTACAACCGTGGACAGATTGTACGTGAAGAATTATATCTGTGGGCAGATTATACGTGGAGAATTACATCTGTGGGCACATTATACTGGAGAATTATACCTGTGGACAAATTATACTTGGGGAATTATACCTGTGGACAGATTATACGTGGAGAATTTTACTGTGGGCAGATTATACGTGGATAATTTACTTCAATTAATAATATTATACATGGGGAATTACACTTGTGGGCAGATTATTCGTGGAGAATTATACCTGTGGATAAATTATACGTGGATAATTACACGTGAAGAATTTTACTGTGGGCAGATTATACGTGGAGAATTACACCTGTGCACATATTATACTGAAAAATTATACCAGTGGACAGATTATACGTGTAGAATTACACCTGTGGGCAGATTATACGTGGATAATTATACCAGTGGACAGATTATACATGGAGAATTATACCTCTGTACAGATTATTCGTAGAGAATTATACCAGTGGACAGATTATTCCTGGAGAATTACACCTGTGGACAGATTATACGGGGATATTTACACCTGTGGATAGATAATACGTGATAATTACACTTGTGGGCATTTTATTCGTGGAGAATTATACTGTGGATAGATTATACATGGAGAATTACACATGTGGAGAGATTACACGTGAAGAATTTTACCTGTGGACAGATTAAACGGGGAGAATTAAACCTGTGGGCATATTATACATGGATAATTATACCAGTGGACAGATTATACGAGGATAATTATACCTGTGGGCAGATTATACGTGGATAATTATACCTCTGTACAGATTATACGTGGGGAATTATACTTGTGGACAGATTATTCGTAGAGAATTATACCAGTGGACAGATTATTCGTGGAGAATTATATCTTTGGACAGATTATACATGGAGAATTATACCTGTGGACAGATTATACGTTGACATTTTTCTGGGAAATGATTATTCGTGGAAAATTATAGCAGTGGACAGATTATACATGGAGAATTATTCCTGTGGACAAATTATACGTTGAGAATTTTACCAGTGGACAGATTGTATGTGGAGATTATGCCAGTGGACAGATTATACGTGGAGAATTATACTTGTGGACAGATTGTTCATGGAGAGTGGATAATGTTTATGTGAAGAATAGTTCCTTGGAGAATTATTAGGTTAGAGATTGATTGATTTCTGTGGTAAGAAAAGTTTTGCTGTTAGGTCCTAGCGTTATATTTATAAGGAATTGCAGAAGTTTTTAGTCTTATCTATTTTTGCGCGAATAGACAATAATATTAGGTATAGAAATACAAGATTCATGCTGGGAGAGAATGTTTTAAATGTTCATTATCTTCAAATTTCTTCTCATAGAAGCAGAAATATTTTTTTTTATCTGTTTTCTTCTTTCTTTTATTGGAATCTTTCTCAAAGATTCCCCTTCTTAAAGGTGAGGATGTACCACCATCCATGTGGCCACGTTACCCATTATATTAAACTAGCCCTGCTGTCTGTTTCTAGACATTCAACCATTTTTGTTTTTAATGATGAATTCAGAATTCTATTGGGTCGAACAAGTATGGATAAAATGTTACGATCTGAGTTCATCGAATCTCTCAACAGTTTAATTGCATCCTCTAATGGTGGAAACAGTTGAAAATCGCAAAGTTTTAAACGAGTCCAAGTATGTTTCGATTTGTTCTGTTAATACGCTCCTGAAAACTGCCCTGTAAATCTCATTAGCGAAAAACAAGAACAGTTATGTCATATAAAATAATTGATAGGTCCAGGTTGGGTTGGGTTGTTTTACCTCTGAACTGCACTTTTTTCCACAGAGTGTGCTAAATGGCCAGGTTACAATGACCACGAAGGCTGAGAGAAGGTTGGAGGAGGGGACCTAAAGGAACAGCTGTTGGGAGACAGATGGTAGCCTCCCGTCAAGGCCATCCAGTGTGTTCTTTAACGTGCACAGGGTATAGATATTTCTCACACTGAGACACGACTTAACGTCCCATCCGACTGACGACGGCCTTTCCTAGCCCATCGGTGTCCCCTACTGACAGAGGGCAGGGCGAGGAATTTTGCAGAGATAAATCTCAACGCTGACTCAGCTGGGAACTGCAGATTACGAGCCATCCCTGCCTGAAAGGTCCAGGTTACAGGGAGTACGTTCTTGTATTAGTCTACGCACACAACATCTTCTTTACATACCAGCATATTACTTCTCAGCTTCTGATATAAATGATCATAATAAAAAGAAGAGAAGGGAAATATTATTCGAGGGGCCCATCTGTTTCCTATTAAATGCTCTGTGGGTTATCTATCACAACCTTCTCTGAACCCGTTAGATTCTTCTTACCTAAGAATTAGCCTATTATGTGAAGAAAGTGCCACGCAGAGGTTAAACACCCAACAACAACCTGAACATTTGGCAATTTACTTCAATTAATAATTATATACATATTACTAATTAATCGAATTTATTTAGATATATAGATGTGAGTTAACGAAATCATATTTATACTTAGATTTTTCGATTTATTAAACGATTTATTTTCTTTTACCTTACTACATTAAATTATATTTGATCTACCAGTAGAAAATTATTTAAATTTTATATAATAATTATTATTGTTATTCAATTGTATACGACTGATAAAATCCTTTTTGGATCAGGAAAGCGGATCAGTGATGTAACTACTTGCATCCGGCGACATCCCTTCTTTGACTTGATTTCACACAATGTTATGAGGTAGACAAACTTTCTGAAAAACCTCCTTGGACTTTTCAACAATTTGATTGCTTTGTTTCCATTCCAGGTTTCACATCTAAAAAAGAACTTGATAGCTCAGTTCAAAAGATTATTGCTAAGGAGCTCATAGAACAAAAATATGAAAATCATATTAAGATTTTCTCTGACGGATCTTTAAACAAGTTAACACAAAAAGCTGGAGCGGCTTTCTGGGTCTCAGAAATGTCTCACTTTGAAGCTATCAGGCTGCAAGGTGCCGCAGATGTTATGACTACTGAGTTGATAGCAATTGAAATGGCTCTAAAGTGGTGTTTTAAACAACCAAAATCTAATTTTGTTGTACAGTCGCTCAAAAAAGTATCCGAACGCTATGGTTGATTGCAGAATTCAGAAAAAATATCTGGCAGTGTGTACAGGAACTGTACACGCTCCAGTTACCGTTCACAGCAAACTGTATAGGCAAATTCACAGCAAACTGGAGTGTGTGCAGTTACTGCACACGCTCCAGTTTGCTGTGAATTTGCTAAATGTTCAGGTTGTTGTTGGGTTGTTTAACCTCTGAGTGGCACTTTCTTCACATAATAGGCTAATTCTTAGGTAAGAAGAATCTAACGGGTTCAGAGAAGGTTGGGATAGATAACCCACAGGGCATTTAATAGGAAACAGATGGGCCCCTCGAATAATATTTCCCTTCTCTTCTTTTTATTATGATCATTTATATCAGAACGGTAACTGCACACGCTCAATATTTCTGTGAGTGGGCCCAAACGACACAAAGGTTGCCAGATCACTGGCACTATTTCTAAAAAATAATCTTTGCCAGATATTTTTTCTGAATTTTGTAATCAACCATAGCGTTCGGATACTTTTTTGAGCGACTGTACTTACAGGTAGCAGCTCATCTTTGTTTTTTCTCCGGGAAGATCCATGTCATTCCAAGAAAAATAAGCTTTTCCTAAACATCCTTGAGACCATCTATCAAATTATTGAAAAAGGTTCCACATTTACTTTGCAATGGATCCCTGGACATGTAGGTGTCCAGGGAAACCACATTGCTGATTTCTTAGCAAAGTCGGCCCTTAACAATGACAAATACCTCCAGTTGCAAATTGGTTATTTATATGTTTCTGAATTAAATAAAGAAAATCTGAAGGAGAACTTCCTACATCACTTCCAAGTCATCGCTGAAAGAAAGATCAGTCATCGACATTAGCAGAGAACAAGATCCTTCCACTTAATGATCTGCACCTTTCAAGAAGAAATTTTGTGTGCATCACCAGACTCAGAACAGGTGCATCACTCTTGAATGACTCACTTTTCAAGATGAGAAAAGTTCTTTCTCCCAATTGCCAGGCATGCAACGTAATGGAAACGGTGATTCATGTTTTGCTGAAATGTACTGCTTACTCGATCCAGAGAAACAACTTAATAGCAAGATTACAAACAGAAAACATCTTTGAACTAAGTCTGTACAGTTTACTTGGACAAGAAGATCTGACTAAGCGCAAAGTTTGCTACAATGAAACAATCAAATTTTTAAATGATGCGAAACTTTTCCATAGGATTTAAGAATTTTTTTATCGACGTTTTGTAACATAAATGTCATCAGCTTCTTGGCGTTATCCATCCTTGCCATCTGGAAGAGAGGGTCGAAAGACTCGAACATATCCAGAGAAAGCATTTATTTTTATTTGATGATTGATGATCAATTGTATACAGATGGAATATAAAATATTTTGTTCTAGAAAGGCTTCTGGTCGTGCAGAAGCTACAATAGTTCATTAAATGGTGTGAAAATTGAGAGGGGCGATAGTTGAGCAGTGTTTCTCAAATTTTGTTTTGCTCATTGCCCCTTTCTGAGATTCTTCATTTACCTCTGTGTCCCCCCCCCCCCCCGCAAATAGCCGCTGTTAGTTGAAAAAATGCACTTTAGCATCTGCTACTGTTTATTCATAATATAAATTATATATATATTCTGATAGGTCCTGATTCTGATAATCGGCTGTATTCTGATAATCGCCATTTTATTCAGTGTGATCCTTATGGATGATGCAAGCTTGCAAATTTTTTGTTAGTTATTTTTACGTGTACTAAAAATTAAAAAAAAAAATGAACGCAGTGTTCCAGGGAGCCCTGTTAAAAGTTACAAAATAAATTTGTCACGAAAAAATAAATATGATTTTTACAATTCATTACTTATATTTCATTCTGTAGTTAAGTTTGGGTGAACCACTCAGAAAACTTACTGTGACATAATAATGTCAGTTTTTCCCATAGACGTGGCTCCCTAGAAGAATGGCGTGGCTCACTTTGAGAATCACTGGTTCAGAGTACAGTCGCTCAAAAAAAGTATCCGAACACTATGGTTGCTTACAGAAGTCATAAAAAATATCTGGCAATGTTTTTTTAGAAATGAGTTATCTGGCGACCGTCGTGTCACGTGTCACGTGACACGACGGTCGCCAGATCACTGATTTCTAAAATAATCGTTGCCAGTTTTTTTTCTGAATTCTGTAAACAACCATAGTGTTCGGATACTTTTTTGAGCGACTGTATGAGCGAAAAATATATTCGAAATGAGTTTGAATATGCAGTAAAATCTAAAGAGAAAAATAACCACGATATCATATTAACACTTGATCAGTTTAGGTCCCACCGTATTAATGTCTTGTTATTGAAACATGCATTTTTTAAGACACTTTTTGTTCATTAAAAAATAATAAAATACAAAATACATAGGACCCATAAAGCTAAGTAGCTTATCTGTAGGTAACTGAATATGAATTAAAAATTTTATTTAAAAATTGAAAATTAAAATAAGACAAAATATGTATTGATTTTTTGTCTTGAAATTGGATTTGCATTGTCCAATATATGGCTAATTCCTCTCCTATTTTTATCATGGTTGGTATTTATAGTACTTATCATGTCCTGAAATTACATTTGGTGAAATATTATGTAGTGTTTAAAACAACGTTCTGTGTTCGTGCTGGCCTAGGCATAATTTCAGTATGTCTCTCACAGACCTGAAGACACCAGCGATGACGTCACACTTGTGAGCACTCCCATTCGTTCGCCCTTTCGGAATTGCGCCTATTATTTAATATATGATGATGATTCATTTTTTTTTGGAATATCCTAAAGCAAATTATATTACATTAAAAACATTACAAAATAGCAAAACTAGCCCTCTATCTTGACGTTATCAAAATGGTTATCATGGCCTTCAGGCAGCCTTGGGTAGTTGTACCTTTCTGCCAAATCCCATGGATCTACTTCAAAAGAGTTTTTTTATGTTGAATTTGACAGTTTTGCACATAATTACTTTGTTCATTATATTTTAAGTTATATACATTATTTCAGTTGTTAAATTTATCCAGAGGTTAATTCAATAAAGTGAACTATTACTTATGGTATTACTGAGTTAATAAGTTTTATTCTATTTGTTTCTTAGTTTATACATTTAGCATCCAGAAGGAATATAGTGTAAAATTCATTTAAATAGTATTATTTATTAACTGTTCGATAGACAATAAAGTTCAGAAAAAATTCTAGAAAGGGTTTTGCTCAAGCGGAACCTAAATTGAGTCAAGTATTAAAACTAATCCTGCATAGAATAAGTTCGTCGTTTGAACCATTCAATTGAAAAACGAAATAATTTCTCTTTTTTACCAGCAGAAAGTCATACCTCCATTTAAAGTCGTTAACTGCTTCCGTGACAACAGGACGTTAGGCAAAACGATTTGCAGGAGCAGTTAGTTCCATAAGAACAACATTATGGGTTCCTGAGCAGCTTTTTAAAGAGACGATACCTCTGTGTATACAACATAATCATTATTGTAATACAGTAATAACGTTTCTTTTATTCATTTAAAATAAAGCTTGGGCCAAGCGCTCGAGTCGCAATGAACCGTAAAACCTTTGAGATATAAAACTTTTAAGTGTTTTTTTAAAACAAATTTCTTTTAATTTTTTTTCGTCTCCGTCCTGGATTACAAGTAGTTTGTGGGTTGTGTTACCTCTGAGCGGCACTTTTTTTCACACCATGGGCTAAATGGCCAGGTCATAAGGACCCCGAAGGTTCAGAGAAGATTGGGGGAGGAGACCCACTGGAACAGCTGTTGGGAGACAGATGATAGCCTCCCGTCAAGGCCATCCAGCGTATTCTTTAATAAGGTGAACAGGGTATGGCTCTACCGCACACGGGCCACAGTTTAACGTCACATCTGACGGACGGCGGCCTTTCCAAGCCCATCAGTATCCCCTACTGACCATGGGCAGAGCGGGGAGTTTTGCGGAGATAAATCTCAACGCTCACCCAGCTGGGACTCGAACCTGGGAACTGCAGATTACGAGTCTGGCGCGCTACCGACTGAGCCACCCCCAACCCCTGGATTACAAGCATTCTTAAAGGGAGGTGTGTGTGTGGGGGGGAGCATATCCCCTTGCCTTTCCCCCTTGCTCCGATCCTGTCCCATTTTAATTTAAACAATAGTAGAGAGAAAATGTATTAGTCAATGTAATACAGTTTACACAAAATAGAAAGAACACATTAACGACATTCAATATTGATTTGGTCAGGATTGAGTACTAAATTAAATTATACTAAATCATATAAGTGTGGCAAAGGACAATTTAATTAAAGTTTAATTAACCCTTTCACGACTAAGAGAAACATTTTTCCCATTTTAAAATTGGTGATTGTCGTATTTAATTATAACCTTATCTGCATTTTTTTATACAGAATGTCAAAATAGAACGTATGCCGAACGCAATTACGTAAACGGGAACGTTTAGAAAACAAAAACAGAACTGTCAGGACGCATAATATATGTACTATGTGCAATGTCCATCTTTGCCTCACTACCAAAAGAAATTGCTTCGCAGAATATCATAATTAGCACATCATTGTGTATAGTAATTTTATTTCATAATTTTGTATTATTTTAGTTAATATTTTGTTCTAATAAACCAATAAATAAAAGACATTGCATAATAAGCCTAACTATAATTTGTGTTACCTTTATAGTCCATTGGGAAAAATATTTCCCATAAAATTAAAAAAAAACTACACATTGTTATGTATTTTTTTATGATATTTATTTATTTTACGTCTAAACAAACTAAAATAAACAGTTACATACTAATATTTACTCTTAGAAACCTTATGGTCCTGAAATGGTTAATAAACAGTTAGAAGATGTTATTTCGTAAAAGTAGTAAATGGATTACGTTTGAATGCATAATTATGGTAATAACAATAAATTCAAATGTTTTAAAATATATATAACAATTAGAAGAAAGTAGAACGGATATCAGGGAATTGTACAAATTGATTCCTACGTATTCGCCAGGGGTACTTTCTCAGAAGACACCGTGAATATCGAATTCGTGAATATTGAGCATTAACTTATGAGAAAGATAGGGTTGGTTCGTTGACACCAAGAATTATTTTACTGAATAATTTTGGATTAATTTTAACTACTAGTGGAGAAAAAAGAAATGATTCATCAATTTTTGTTAGCTAACTTACTAAGGTAACTCTCTGAACGTGTCATTCTGAACAGAAGACAAAAATACGTTACTGACAAAAAAATTATCCAACCTGAATAATTTGGATTTCAAAAACAGCACTCGACTATTTATAAAGTTTTACGAGGCTTTCCGTACAGTATTGATATACAGACTGAGTTTTAAACTAATTGAATTTGTCTTTCCTGATTCGATCATTCATATACCTCTCTCATAGATCATTTCAAGTGAAAATTAGAAATTGTGTGTCTCTAACCAGACTACTTTCTGCTGGAGTACCTCAAGGCTCTTTGCTTGTTCCATTTCTTTCTAGCATCAATGTTAGCGACATTCCTAAGTTGGACAGAGTTTAGTTAGCTTTGTATGTAGATGATGCATCTAATATGACGTCGTCTTTAAGCTACAGAATAGCAATTGAAGGATTTCAAGCACAGCTAAAAATGATCAAAAATTGATGCATTAAATGGCGAGCCAGAATTGAAACCAAGAGTGCAGCACTTCTTTTCATGCACAAAAGATTGGTCTATATTCCCGCTGCCAAATTGTTTAACAATGTGATATAATGAAGAGAAAAGGTCCAATACCTTGAAGTCAATATACATCACAAGCTCAATAGAGGAGAATACGTTACTAATGCTACGAATAAAGCTCAAGGAGGTGTTTTGAGGAGAGGTTCTCAAATTTCTCTTGAAAACAAGCTGCTATTGTATAAGACAGGGGTGGGCAAATAGCGGCCCGCGGGTCACATTCGGCCCGCTAAGAGTTTTTTGTGGTCAGCCAAGACAGTCAGAAAAATCCGCCTTGAACGAGATTTCCTTCCCGTGCGCGACCGAAGATTCGTCACGTATTTTCCACTAGGACGGCCACGTCAATACGCATGCGCAGTGTAGATACGAAATCAATTGCCCACCCCTGGTATAAGACAATCATCCGTCCTATTTTCATGTATGCTTCACTTACTTGGGATTATGCTAATGAATGTCAACTCAAGAAACTTCAAGTGTTATAAAGTATATTTCTGAGAACAACAGTTGCTGCACCTTGGTATGCAAGAAATGAAATCATACACAAAAACTTTTGCATTCACAGTATCAAAGACTAAAAAACAGTGTATCAAAATTTACAAAAATATGGAAGATCACCCTAACTAATTAGTAGTTAATCTGATGAACTACGACAACACTTGTGAGAAAAGACACAAGCGTCCACGCTTGATATTATTATGAGTTATGCAACCTTCGGGTTCTGCACTTTTCTAGCTTATCTTAGTGTAACTTAACAGTACAAGTGATGCAGAACAATGCCTAATTGAAGATGAAGAAGGTTATGGACAAAAGTTTGTTCGGTACTGCAAAAATCCCGTTATGATATCTAATTATGTATACAGCCCCAGTATAGGGGTAATGTAACAAGACATCCATTCAAAATCTTCAGGTATTTCAAAATAAGACGTTGCGATTAGTTATGGCAACCCCATGGTTCATCCGAAACAGAGACATGCGTAGTGATATCAGTGTCATGACTATAGAAGATTAATTAAAATACAAGCCATCAGATTCTTTCAGAATGCAACTTGTCACCAAAAATTGCTTATTTTAAGCACTGCAAATTATGATGCTGCATGTCACGAAGATTTAAAAGGTCAATATCCATTCTTAAGCGAATGATTGTCTGAAATGTGATTTTGGGATCTCTTTGTTTCTTGCATTCTTGCACCAGCCCTTTCTGGTTTAGTTTTTTTTATTACCATCATCTGCTTTGGCACAAATTTGTTGAAGCAGGTATGGGCTAACCTTAGTCACATACTGCATTAAACCATTTTTATGATTGTAATGTCTTAAATGTCTATGGAACTTTTATTATATGCTTTTTTATAATATGATTCGAGAAAGGTTTCGGGTTTCAAAGAGGTTAAAATATTTTGTTTAGGTAAAAAAAATAATATTTGATGTTTATTTATTCATTTAGCACTGGATCTTTGATAAATCCCTCATTCATGCAGTTGAAAAGACGGCAAATTTTTAATTATTTTAACAAAGAAACAGGGTTTTATCAAGATTAATTACATTTTAACCCAGTGGTTCCCAACCTTTAGCACCTACTGCAAACCTTTGAGAATACAAGATTGTCGCGGCTCACCATTAGAAAACATGTATAACTATATCTTAAAACTAATAATTTATTTCATTAGTTAACATAATCAACTGTTATTTTACAAATCAATAAATACTTTTTATATTTATCATTCATTGAGAAGGCCGACCAACTAAAATATATATTGTTACAACAGATGAACGTGCTATAACGAATTTATGAAAAACGAGTCATGGACTCTCGCGTATGCTTCATCATGATAGTTACGTTACCAACGAGATCGAACGAACTTAACTTCAAGAAGAAGAAAGAATAATTTGTTAGAATTAAGAAGGAACATACAGTAGTGTGGGTTGGGTTGTTTTACCCCTGGGCGGCACTTTTTTGCACACCATGGACTAAATGGCCAGGCCACAATGGACCCCGAAGGCTCAGAGAAGGTTGGGAGAGGGAACCCACTGAAACAGCTGTTGCGAGACAGATAGTAGTCTCCCCTCAAGGCCATCCAGTGTGTTCTTTAACGTGCACAGGGTATGGCTCTCCCAAGCACGGCACCCCGTCCGATGACGGCGGCCTTTCCAAGCCCATCGGTGTCCCCTACTGACCGTGGGCAGGGCGGGGAATTTTGCGGAGATAAATCTCAACGCTGACTCAGCTGGGATTCGAACCTGGGAACTACAGATTACGAACCTGGCGCGCTACCGACTGAACCACCCCGCTCCTACATTAGTCTGAAGGAACAAGTAGTTTGTCTTTGTCTGTGCACTAAAGTTTAGAGAAGAAAGGATTTTATTTGGTGTGTTCGCGGGAGATTGAACAAATAAATTTAGCTGCAGTTTTAGAGTACTTAAAATCTAAAACCTTAGGAAGAAATCATTTGATGTATAACTATTTACTTATTTAAGAATTGGTAAGGTTATTCTCGAGATATTGCAAGTATTCACATGTATGATTCTCGTTAGATTGAAAATTTGTTCACACATAAGATAAACATTGGTATCTTTAGTTTATGTACATGTTTTTAATCCATTGTGTTGTTTTACCTCTGAGCGGCACTTTTTTGCACACCATGGGCTAAAAGGCCAGGTCACATGGACCCCGAAGGCTCAGAGAAGGTTGGGGGAGGGGACCCACTGGAACAGCTGTTGGGAGACAGATGGTAGCCTCCCTTCAAGGCCATCCAGCGTGTTCTTTAACGTGCACAGGGTATGGCTCTCCCGCACACGGGACCACGGCTTAACGTCCCATCCGACGGACGGCGTCCTTAGCCAAGCCCATCGGTGTCCCCTACTGAGCGTGGGCAGGGCGGGGAATTTTGCGGAGATAAATCTCAACGCTGACCCAGCTGGGACTCGAACCTGGGAATTACAGATTACGAGCCTGGCGCGCTACCGACTGAGCCACCCCCGCCCCTTTTAATCCATACTTTTGTATTAAATAACATTATTTTAGATTTATTGTTACTATTTGTTATTTTTGAACTCACGTTCAGTATCTATCCTTTTA
This sequence comes from Ryuthela nishihirai, assembly GCA_038380435.1. Lineage (NCBI taxonomy): Eukaryota > Metazoa > Arthropoda > Arachnida > Araneae > Heptathelidae > Ryuthela > Ryuthela nishihirai. Next base: position 349,472 of record JAWZYU010000158.1, on the reverse strand, counting down.
ATTTGTAATATAAAAATTCAACGATTAGAGTAATGTGATGAAAAAAAATGGGTAATACAGAGTTCAGACAATGCATTAACGAAAGTAGAAATTTTTAAATTGAGGAAATTTTATTGACGTAATGTCTCTTAAAATAAAACTGGTAAAGATTACTTTTAAAATTTACTAACTAATTTTAAAACATTCATAAAAATTTTAATAAATCTATAATAAACATATTATTTTATACTATAAGCTTAAAAATATTTCACTAGTAGTAAAAATTTGGAGAAATAAATTACTTAATGCTTAATATTATTTACTTATCAATACTTTGATTTGTACTTACGTTGAATGGCTGTCCGGCAAGGTATATCAAGGATCTAGTTCAGTGGTGTCAAACCCAAATAGGAATACCGGCCACTTAAGCTTGTACCCGAAGCAGTGCGGGCCGCAAAGATGTCGCAAAGGACCGCAGAGATGTCGCAAAGATACTATAAAAAAGGGAGAGTAATTAGTATTTAGTATATAATAGTATTTCGCCATACCAAAAGAAACTGACAAGTGAGATTTAATAAACGTAGTAAAAACGCGCGTACGTAACTCATAAAACTGTATTAACTGCTGGTTTTGGCGGGACATTATAAAGATAAATATATACATTACGTCGTGTTTGATTGCATGGACAATAGATATTATAATATTTCTAATATAAATTAAATAGTTAAGGTTAAAACAAAATTTATGAATTTTAACTTTAAAATTAAGTATTTTATTCTTTTTTACAATTTGATACATATTTGCCAAATGTTGGCACGGGCCGCAGTCGAGAATGTCGAGGGCCGAAAGCAGCCGCAGGCCGCATGTTTGACACCACTGCTCTAGTTAGACCTTGAGATCACATGATCCCAGGAAAGCCTGGGCAGAGCTCAACTTTTGTATTAATACATTTGAACTTTTTTCGTGAAAGAAAGAAAAGCAAAATGTATAGAAGATACACTCGAACATGGGCGCTGATTCTAATATCTCGACAGAAGAGAATGGCAGTTTACGATTTTTCAGTGAGGGCGCAATATTGCTATTTACAGTTGTCCCGTTGAGGATGTGTGCAAATAGCAAATGGATATTGAGAGTTTGGAAGTATTAAGACTTCTGAATTTAAACGAAACTTTTTAACCCCAGAGATACCCGAAGCCTTTCTAGAAGGGCAAGATGACAATCAACGAATGTAGTAGATCGTAGATTGTTACATCATAAAACGAAGTACCAGGTACAATAGTGCCCATAACCTTCTTCATCTGGAAATATGCCTAATTGGCATCAGTTTAAAAAACAAACAAAAGTAAACCACACAATGGTGGACCCCAAAGGGCAAAAGAACATAAAACTAAAGAGTAGTAATGATGCACAAGAGACTTAAAATGGATAACTTTCTTTAGCGAAAGCCATCATCTTAGGCCTCTTGTATCTGTTAAGGATTTCATGATCGTAGTCCAGAAGGCAGGATATAATCTCGTGCGGGTTTCTCTGCACTGACTCGTAGAAATCTCGCGAGACAAACTTAAGATATGTGTAAATATGATCAATGCCAAGATCTTTATGCAATTGTCTATTGGTTACAAACCAGGGGGCATTGACCACACATCGCAGGATTTTATTCTGCAAGACCTGTATCTTGTGAATGCTCGTGGGAGTTGTGTTCGCCCAAACTGGGGAGCTTAGAATATCATAGGTCGAATGACCATGTGATAAATTAATAATTTATTATCAATGGATAATACTGAGTTTCTTCCTAGAAGAGTCCCCAGTTGACATTTGATAGAGTTAACTTTTGTGATGATCCCGTTTATATGGAGATCCCACTTAAGCTTCTGATGCAGAGTGACTCCCAAATATTTGACAGTCTCCTGCCACTTGAATTGTTCATCTAAAAAGTGTAAAGTTAGAGGATTTTTAATCCTCTTACCACTGAAGAGGATGGCGTTACTCTTCTCAGTGTTGATCTTTATTTTCCATTTTTCATACCAGGTATCCATTTTATCAAGGCAATTCTGAAGTCTTCTGATTGCAAAATCATCGCCCAAGGAAGGGGAGATGAGAGCAATGTCATCAGCATATTGTACGATAACGATTCGCTCAAATGAAGGAATATCAGAGAGATATAATAAGAAGAGAGTAGGGCCTAGGAGAGAGCCTTGAGGAACTCCAGCGGCCACTACTCTCTTGGTAGAAATGGAAGATTTAATATGAACCCAGAATGTTCGATTTAAGAGATACGATTGAATGATACAGGTGAGTCCCGTAGTAGGCATTCCAATCTTGGAGAGTTTTGTAAATGAGGCCGTCCATCCAGATGGGGTCAAAAGCTTTGGCCTCGTCTAGAAAGACGGCAGCAACTGTTTCCTTCTTGTTCAGTGCCTCAGAAATAGTTCCCACAACTCCGAGGACCTGATGTTCTGTCGATATTTTACGCCTGAAACCAAATTGGGTTTCAGGTAAGACAGGATGGATTGAGAGGAACTCTTCCAATCTATTGAGGATAATACGTTTAAACAGTTTTCCTAGGCAGGAAAGCAGACTGACTGGACGATAGTGCCAGGAAATACAGGTTCATTTCCTGGTTTGTGTATCAGTCTGACATAAGCGTTTTTCCAGGCTTCTGGAAAAACATGGTGACGGAGAAGGAAATTAAAAATCCTGCAGAGATGCGTAATGGCTTTCTTCGGAAGGTGTTTCAGCATTCTGTTGGAAATATTATCGGGGCCTAAAGCCTTGTTAGGTTTCAATTTCTTGATGGCTTGAGACAGCTCAAGAGGAGATGTAAAGGGTAGCTCTGATCTTTCTTCCTGTTCGAAACGAAAAAGAGTTTCTTCTACCTCTTCACAGGTGTCATGATCAAAAAGATCAAAATTCTCTTGAAACTGTAATTCAAGGGCATCAGCAAATGCTTCAGATTTATCATCCTCGCTCTAACATAAACCTGACTCCCCATGAATGGGGGGAAATTTAGAACGAGGGTTCTTGAAAGATTTAACCATCTTCCAAATAGAATTGTCATTTGTAGAGAGTGAGCTTAGTTTTTTGTTCCATATAAAGCTACGGTGATTCTTAATCTTTTGCCGAACCTTAATCTTGAGGGAGTAATAAACATTTTTATCGTGAGCATCTCTTGATCTTTGCCAATTATGTCTGGCTCTGTTTTTAAATTTAATAAATCCTATAGATCCTTTGGAAAAATATAAAAGTCGCCATGAGGTTTTCGTAGAGTGCTGGCTTAATTTCTGGAATCAGTCAACAAATCAATAAATGTTAGTATGAAATCATTTATCTTTCTGAGAGAAAGAGATTTGCATGATCCTGACTTTTCCAACTTTTTCGTTGACAATTGTTTTGTAAAGTTCCCAATTGACAACACTAAAATTGTCTGGAGCAATAGTAACAGACAGATAAAGGGCAATGGCAACCGGAAGATGATCGGAATTTAGATCATGATGAACACTAAGTTCATAGGTAAGTAAAAAATTCCCAAACATAACCAAGTCTAAAACATCCGGTCTATGCATGGAATTAAACGGGTAAAACGTAGGCTCGCTAGGAGCGTCAACAATGATGCCATTTGACGTGGCATAATCTAAGAGTAGATTACCAATTTTATTGCAAGTTCTAGAATTACAAGCAATAGTTTTGGAATTTAAATCTCCTGCCAAAATTGTAGGAGTGTTAGTGTCAAAAATGACTTTAAAATCATTCAAGACAATTTCAGAATTAGGCGGTTTATATACCGTAAAGACGTTCAAAGTTCCAAAAGTATCATCATGAACTGAAATAGCAGTAACTTCCGAAGAATTGAAGTGCTGAGTTGGCAAGAGGCGATGTTTAATGGATCGTTTGACGACTAGAGCGGCACCTCCACCGCTGTTGTGCTGTCGATCCGTCCTGTAAACTTCAAAGTTTGGAAGTTTGAGACGATCAGAAGCACGAAGATGCATTTCGCCCAAAAGGACTATGTCAGCGTGGGAGTCAGAGAAAAAGTTGCTGAACTCGCATAAGTCGGTAAGAATACTGTTTGCATTCCAGGAAGAAATCTGGAGGTAATTCTTCTTACTGTTGTGCTCCATCTGAGGACAGCGAAGAGAGTAGATAATCGAAAGCTTTTAGCCCAACGGTGAGTTTACCCATCAGGCCGTTGTCATTTTGGTATTCATTGATTAAAGACTTAGCCATTAATAAAATCTTTGAAACATTAAGATTTTTAAAGATCAGGAATATTTCCTTCAGATCGTTCAAAATGGTGGCATCAAACTGCTCACTTGTAGAAGGAGCTTGCTTTGGAGGTAAAGCATTAGGAGACACTCTTTTAGGTAATGGTTTACCTTTTCCAGTTGACTTGGCAGCTGGTGTGCCTTTAGCAAGAGCACTTGCATATGATAGCTGAGGGGTAACAGGGGTATTAATAGCCTTCTTGGACAGGGCAGTATTAGATTTATCCTTAAGTGGAGTTACTACCTCAAGTGTTGGAAAATAAGAGCAGCCTTTATAATTGGCCGTATGGCCAAGGCCACAATTGGCACATTTTGGCGGACTCTCTTCTTTCTTACGAAGGCAGTCCTTCGTCATATGATTTCCAGCGCATTTGACGCAGCGTGGCAGATTAAAACAGCCACTCTGCGTGTAGCCATATCGCTGGCATTTATGGCACTGTATTGGTGTTTTCTTCGACCTGTAACTCTCCACATGTATTTTCAGGTGAAAGAGGTCTGTGACATTGTATATCTTTTTATTTGCAGCATCCTTAGGCAATTCTGCCAAGAATCCAGGGATCGGAGATTTGTCTTTTCCTCGTCTCATCTGTGAGAGTTTAATAATTGTAAAGTAAGACAGCAGATAACGTCGCGATAACGTGCGACCCTAAGCTGTAGCTTAGGGTCGCGCGTTATCTAAAGATTATACGCGATTATACGCGAACTAAAGATTATGCAATTATTGGTTGTAAGCGACGTCTCCTAGGGTGAGCAAGTCTTTTAAGTGACTCCCATTTACCTCTAAGTCATAAGTACAACACAACTGATCCTTGTAGTTTTAATCCAGCAGTAGTAATGCCTCATAACTGTGTTAATAGTGCAGATACATTTTCTTACATTTGCGGGGAAGTGATGTTTGCAAGCCAGAAAAGGATCATCACTCCAATGGTGAAAGTGGTGTGAGTTTTATTTTGGATGCAAGATCTGACCAAGACAAGGCCAGGGCACAACACACATGCTGCAGTACGTGTGCAAGAAATCATCCAAAGTGACGGAAAGGCAGAAAAGTGACGATGCTGTTTGCTGTTCCTATGGTTTGAAAAAAGCCAAGCAATCATGCAAATGACTGCTATTTCTGCATGGTTCCACCTGTTTCTGGAGGCATCACAAGAAAAAAGAAGTGGACAATAGCATACCCGAATATACAATCTGCTCTTCGACCAGTTTCGCATGGCAAAGGCCTTCCTGTTCCCGAGACTCCAAAAGAATTTTCCCATCGATTCAGACGATGAGGAGGGAGGCGAACCGGCGTCGGGTTCACTGCAACCTTCAGTGTCTAATGATGATCCATACATCAACCATGGTATGTTATCTGTACCATACATTCTAACGGAAGAAGAAATGAACTCTCTTGTTCGTGGTCTGGAGCTGTCCAAGGCGAAAGCAGAGTTACTTGGATCAAGATTTGAACAATGGAATCTTCTCAAGGAAAATGTCCGAGTGACTTCGTTTCGAAATCGTCATGAGCAGTTTGTATCTCACTTCAGAAAGGAAGATGACCTTGTGTTCTGCTCCGATGTAGATGGCCTGATGAATGCCCTCAGAATCAAATATGACTCTAAAGAATGGCGACTATTCATAGACTCCTCGAAATTTAGTCTCAAGGCAGTGTTGCTGCATAATGGAAATCGACTTCTATCCATTCCGGTCGGACACGCTGTCTACATGAAAGAAACCTATGACAACCTAAAACAGCTGTTGAACTGTCTTCAATACAGCAAGTATGGCTGGCATCTCTGTTGTGACTTGAAGGTAGTGGCTCTATTGATGGGTCTGCAGCTGGGATATACGAAGTACTGCTGTTTCTTATGTGAATGAGACAGCCGAGCAAAGACTTTGCACTACGTGAAGAGAAACTCGCCTCAAAGGAAATCTCTGAAGGTCGGAGAGAAGAATGTAAAACACTCAGCACTGGCAGAAACGCACAAAATCCTGCTACCGTCCCTTACACATGAAACTCAATGTGATGAAACTTCGTAAAAGCCATGGAACAGACTGCAGCAGCTTTCAAGTACTTCGTTGACAAATTCCCTCGACTCAGCGAAGCGAAAATTAAAGATGGAATTTTTGTGGGTCCTCAGATCCGCGAGCTGTTCAGAGACCAGATGTTCAACAACCTGCTTCAGGGTAGCGTGAAAAGGATTGTGACGCATTCCTCTGGAATGTCAGGATAGACAATTACAAGAAACTGGTTAAGGATACGTTGTCTCTGCATCACAAACTTAGCTGCAATATGTCCTTAAAGATCCACTTTTTTCCTCCGACAACTAAGTCATAGTTAGTGATGAGCACCGTGAACGTTTTCACCAGGACATTGCAACGATGGAGAAAAGATACCAGAGAAACTGGTTCACTTCAATGTTGGCTGACTACTGTTGGACGCTCGTCAGAGATGATCCTGAGCAGCTGTACAAGCGACTGGCAATGCGATGTCGGAAGTAGAAGCGGAGTTTTACCGACACATGTCATATGTACGTATTACTCTTTTATATAATAAACTATTGCGGATTTCTCATAAATCGTAGCCAATTTTCATTGTCGTATTCGTGTTCAGCACCTTGAAATATTTAAAAAATGGCTACTTTTATCTCAGAGGCATGACTTTTATGAAAATTTGTTGTCCAGTGAAATTGTTACAATAGTTTAGGCATCTTTTATTTGTTTGCAAGTTTTTACACTTCATCTGCATTAAAAAAAGACTAATTTTCACATTCTAATTAGTTGCTTACTGCTTGAATATAACTTTAGAAAGTCCTTTAGATGATCTATAGGTATCGGAAATTTCAGAACAGAGTCCACTTAGTTTTTAGTTCAGCAAGCAGTTTCAGTTTATTAATCAGTCTGCATAGTAGACTAGTGATCCATAGTTGAAAATCAAATGCAAAATCTTGAATGATTCAAAAACCCTATATAGCAGGAGGCTTCGATGAAATTATGAGAAGTGTATTATCATATGACTTAATATTGCACGAAAAATGAAGAAATTCTTATCTGAAAGTAGAATTATGCTAAAGAGTTCAGGAAAAGGTAAAAATAAAGTATCAAAATTCATTGGGAACATACTCTAATCTGGCTCTTTTTACTGATTTTATACCAATTCTTCTTGCTGCAAACAACGTCAATAAACTTCACACATCTAAAAGCTGCAATTACTCTGAAGGTAAGACTAGACAGGTGAATCTCTTAGGAGTGACAATTCTTCACACAAGAGTCTTACGCAATCCTTTATTAAACAGAGGAACAAATGAAATAGGGATCTAAGGTAGACGAACAATTTTGTCTAGCCCGCAGAGTGAATGTAGACGTACATTAATACTTTCTTGTGATGGAGAGCTGACATTCAAGTTAAAGCAGTTTAACTTTAGTCTAGCAACGAAACTACAGAAAAGCATCTGAATTCAGTCAACGCATTGTAGATATAAACTTAAAGTATTGCTGTTAAGTTTTTTTTTTCATATAATTCAATCATTGAAGTGTATTAAATTTATAGCCTGCTGGTTAATTCCATTATTCAACTAAATTGATGATATACCTCCTCTGGTGAATATGTATTTCTCATTTTCAAAGGGAAGGAAATTGTTGTTTTCCACATTTAGCACATCTAACAGTAAAAATACAAACTAAGGGATTATTAGCAAAATACATAGAGTAATATTTCAATAGTACTTATAGAACACAAAAACATTTTAACTCTTAAAACAAAAAATGCGTTTTTCCGCGCCCATTGGTAGAGAAAAAAAAATATTCATTTTAATAAGTTTTCTGAATTGGCAATTCGTTTATTTAGCTAACCTAAAATATTTGGTCCAAAATATTCGAAGAAATGAGCAAGATTCAGTGGACTGAGTAAATCTTCATTAAGTCTTATTTTTATATGTAGTGGTTGCTTTTGTTTAAACCTCTTTTGAATGATGCTTCGATAATTCACGGCAATAACAAATACTATATCTAATTTTTTCCTCTGAACTAAAACTTAGGAAATTGAAAGCTTAGGAACTTTAAAAGTTTAAGAAGTCATTAAAGATAGTTTTTACTAGTATATTTTAAGAATTAAATACTGATGAATGACTTGGCATAATTAGAAACTCTGCGTTATTTACTAACACTACGATGCAAATATAGGCAGAGAATGCCATACATCATGATCACGTGATCTTTCAGCTGTCTTAAAGCATCGCAGCCACTGGCCAACGATGGTCAAGGTATGGGAGAGCCATGTGATATAGCCGACTTCAAAAGAGGTGTTAATTTTACTATTCTGTGGATTCATGCAATCATTGTCAAAATTACAATACCAAAGCGTATCTAAGGTTACCGTTTCTTACGTTTGTTTAAGACTCTTGCTAATAGGAGTTCTGACTGTGGTGGGAGTAATTGGGGCAAACGTAAAATACTGTATGAGTTGTTAGACAGTTTTGTCTATGAGCGGTAATTTCTTGTGCACAATTGACTAAATGGTCAGGTCACAATAACCCCTAGGACTGGGGAATGTGACACATTAGACAGTTATGATGAGAGGAGTTGTAGCTTCCGCCAAGTCATCCAGCAGATCATTAACGCGAACACAGCCTCGGCTTATTAACCCATTGACTGACAGCGGCCTTTCCAAATCCCATAGGTGTCCCCTTTTCTCTCCGAATGAAGGGTTGAGGTTAACGAGGATAAATCAATATTGACAGAAATGGGACTCGAACTTGGGAACTGAGATTACGAGCTGGGTGCTCCGACGACTGAACTCATCAGCATTCCCGATACTATAGGAGAGAGATCACAAAGCGTAGCAAATGTATGCGGGATCTAATCGATTTCAACTGTATCCCAAATGGTATGCTTTCAACGTAGGCCATATTAGTTCGAACAATGAGAAAAAAACTCCAATATTTGTAATAGGGTAGATTGTATCCTATTCGAAAACCTTTAGTGTCGACCAATACCTTAAAACGATGTTTCAGTGGTGTTGGAGGAGGCATGACTGAACTATAGAGGACTTGAGAAAAGAGGTCATGTGGTCAGATGAATCGCAATGTACATTCACTTGTACAGATGACAGTGCTAAGGTGACCTCGACATCGACCACGTGAGATCAGGAAATCCTCATGTGTCATATCCGCTGTAAAATACTGTTGGTAGAAATATGGCACATTCGGTCCATTAATATGTCTCTAGGGTAGACAAAACACACAGCATATTTAAATGGCATACCCGTTTTTCCTTGGAGACGGATATTTCAAGTTGATAATTCAATAGTGCACCATGCGAAATTTATCTACGAATTTTCTCTTTCCACCTAGTTCCTGATCTGAAGATGGAACGTGGCATACCGTTACATCAGAGTCGAGTACATCATCAGTACTCGATCCTGAGGAAATATTGCATTGAAATAAGATATGGATTCCCATCACACTATCAACTTCCAAACACTCATAGAAATTATGCCACGTCAGTAGTATCACTGCACTATACTGCACCCCCACCAGTGCTTTCCCCCTATGACGTCACCGACCTGCCCTCTTATTAATAACCGACCACACATCCTTTTCCTCCTACCTTATTAATAATTCATAACTCATATTTCATAATTCAAAACTCATATTTTATAACACACAATAATTAACCCCTTAGTGCCATCCCCTTTATTAAAAAACACCGCCATTTTGACGGCAAACTCCGGAATAAGTCCCGACATTTTGGTTTCTACCCTCATCCAAAATTTCTAAGTCCAGACTCCGCCATCTTGGTTCCAACCATTTTGAATTCTGACGTCATCACAAATTCCCAAACTCTTCCTAGTCTCGAGTTCGCCATTTTGAATCCTGTCATCACCACAGACTCCCCCCCGATTTTGACGTTCGTCCGCCATCTTGGTTTGTAACCTCATCCGAAATTTTTTCTAAGTCCAGAATACGCCATCTTGAATCCTGACGTACTTGGATTAAGTCTTGATCCAACTAAGCTTGATGGAATCTTCTCAAGGAAAATGTCCAAGTGACTTGTTTTCAAACTCGTCATGAGCAGTTTGTGCCTTACTTCAGAAAGGAAGATGACCTTATGTTCTGCTCCGATGTAGATGGCCTGATGAATGCCCTCAGAATAAAACATGCCCTCAAGAATGGTTATTATTCATAGACTCCTTGAAATTGAGACTCAAGGCAATGTTGCTGCATAATGGAAATCGACTTCGATCCATTCTGATCGAACACGCTGTCTACATGAAAAAACCTATGACAACCTATAACAGCTGTTGAACTGTCTTCAATACAGCAAGTATGACTGGCATCTCTGTTGTGACTTGAAGATAGTGGCTCTGTTGATGGGTCTGCAGCTGGAATAAACGAAGTACTGCTGTTTCTTATGTGAATGGAACAGCTGAGCAAAGACTTTGCACTATGTGAAGAGAAACTGGCCTCAGAGGAAATCTCTGAAGGTCGGAGAGAAGAATGTAGAACACCCAGCACTGGAAAAGCACAGAAAATCCTGCTACTGTCCCTACACATCAAACTCGGTGCGATGAAAAACTTCGTAAAAGCCATGGACCGGACTGCATCAGCGTTCAAGTACTTGGCTGACATTCCCTCGACTCAGCGAAGCAAAAAGTAAAGAGGGAAATTTTATGGGTCCTCAGATCCGCGAGCTGTTCAGAGACCAGATCTTCGATAACCTGCTTCAGGGTGACGAGAAAAAGGCTTGGGACGCGTTTCGTCTGGTGTCAACTAAATTCCTCGGGAATGTCAGGGTAGACAACTACAAGAAACTGGTTTTAGGACATGTTGTCTCTGTATCACAAACTTGGCTGAAATATGTCCTTAAAGATCCACTTTCTCCATTCCCACTTAGATTTCTTCCCCTGACAACTGTGGCATGGTTAGTGATGAGCATGGTGAACTTTTTCACGAGGACATTGAAACGATGGAGAAACGATACCAAGGAAACTGGTTCACTTCAATGTTGGCTGACTACTGTTGGATGCTCGCCAGAGATGATCCTGAGCAGGTGTACAAGCGACGGGCAAAGCGACGTTGGAAGTAGAAGTGGAGTTTTTCCGATAAATGTCATATGTATGTATTACTCTATTGTAAAAGGTGATCAAAGAATCTCTGTGCACCTAATTAGGAATACCTGTACCATTACAATAAACGTTGAAAGTGTGTCTACTACGTCTCGAGACATTTTGGAACACGTGATGGCGTTAGTGTGACGTTAGCAGGAGAGTTGCGGTCGCAGTCGCCAGCCTGCCAAGCAGTCAGTGAGCCACATTGAGCCGAGCAGCCAGGCACTGTAGACGTTCTTTGTGGCAATGGTGTTATCTGTTTAGGAGCATACGTTCCTTGTGGAACATGTGTTTCGGTGTGGCGGAGAATAAACACAAGACGTTTAACAACGATTCCAGGCACATTTTCCGGAAACCAACGTGTTCCATTGTAATGCATTGTGGCAGTCAATTCAGAAATTCCGGAAAACCAGTTCCATATGTGACATGCCCAGATTTGATATGCTATCAATACTGACAGAGGAGAAAAGTGTTGGATATCGCAGACCGCATGCTCCGAAGCCCAAAAAAGTCCATCAGGAGATTGTCACAGCAGGTTGGTGTTTCATATGACAGGGCCCCATATGGCTGTAAAAAAACGCCTACATTGATTTTAGAAGTTATTGATATTCGTAGTTAGCGCCCCATTGGTATAAAATTGGTCGTCATGTTACATCAATGTGACGCTAATTTCGGACAATTACACTGACTTCAATGATTATTCAGCGTATGTCTTCTCTAATAACTTAGATCTTGTGAATACATGAATAAATATTTTGGGTTTTGGGAGTGGGCCAAGTAATCAGATCGAGAATATAAAAAATAAAAACTATCCAACCGTCACCCAGTCCTTCATTAAAAGCCACATTAAAATCTTTCGCACTAGAGAGATATAATAATCACGACATTTTTCTTAAAATAACTTTCACTCCGTTTCGAAAAAAAATTCTCTTTCGAACAAATTTCGGTTTCCAACAAAATTCCGTTTCGAACAAATTTCAGTTGAACAAAATTCTGTCGAACAAATTACCGTTTCGAACACAATCCCATTTCTAACAAATTTCCGTTTCGAACACAATCCCATTTCTAACAAATTTCCCTTTCGAACAAAATTCCGTTTGAAACAAATTTCCGTCGAACAAATTTCCGTTTCGAACAAAATTCCGTTTCAAAGAAATTTCTGTTTCGAACAAATTGACGTTTAGAACAAAATGCCGCTTCGAACAAATTTCTGTCGAACAATTTTCGGTTTCTGATAAATTCCCGTTTCGAACAAAATTCCGGCGAACAAATATCCGTCGAACAAGTTTCTATATATCATGGTAAGCAATTAACAGTTACGAAAGTGTGATTAATTTACCTTGACAGCTATCAGGATAAAGATTCAAGAAATTCAGGATGCAAGATTCCTGTCAAAAATAAACTGCATTATTTAAATAAAATATTAATATCGATAAACTTGTAGCCTAATTTCGGTTTTACATTATATATAACATATGTTACCGCTAAAGTGCAGAAATCAGTTATTCTACAGATTATCTAGGTATTGTGCAGATTAACTAGGCTGATCCGTTAACGTGCGGAAAATTGTTTCATTTCTCAAATTACCTAGGTAATCTGCAAATTACCTGGACAATCTGCACATTACCTACTAGGCACTCGTTAAAGTGAAAATAAGATCTTTGCTGGAACAACAGTAACGTTTCTGTATGCTTAAACTAACATGATGTTATTTATCTAGTGTCCGAGAGTAGAGTTGAAACCAGGGTCATCCCTCTGTCAACATGAATCAGTCGTCCGAATTATAAAAAACGCCCCCAAAATGAGCAGGCCAAGTGAGAACGAATCATTTTGGTGATTCGTTATCAAGAATGAATCACTTTACCGATTCGTTCTCACTTGGCCTCCGCTCATCCGGGGCGTTTTTTATAATGCGGACGAGTGAATCACGTGACACGAAGATTCATATTCAAGAGATTCACCACTATGAGAAAAACAAACTTTTGAACTTTAACGATACGGAAGCCGTTAATGTGCACATTACCTAGGTAAATGCGGAAAACTCTTGATTCCGCACGTTAACGGAGCAAATCAGTTAATCTGCAGATTAGCTAGGTAATGTGCACATTAACGGCTTTCGAGCTTTAGCGGTAACATATATATGCGGCTTTAGATTTTACACTCGCAAAGGCGAATCTGCTTTAACTGAACTGTACGAAAGGATGACACGAAACGGAAATTATTTAAGACAAATTAAAGCGTATCTTGGAAGTAAAATGAAATTTGCTATTTTGATAAGATTTGAGCAAATTCATGCCACGCAGTTTCTGAAGTGTGGCAGTCGAGTTGGGTTGTTTAACCTCTGAGCGGCACTTTTTTGCACACCATGGTCTAAATGGCCAGGTCACATGGACCCCAAAGGCTCAGAGAAGGTTGGGGGGAGGGGACCCACTGGAACAACTGTTGGGAGACAAATGGTAGCCTTCTATCAAGGCCATCAAGCGTGTTTTTTAACGTCCACAGGTTATGGCTCCCCCGCACATGGGGCCACGGTTTAACGTCCCATCCGACGGACGGCGGCCTTTCCAAACCCATCGGTGTCCTCTACTGACCGTGGGCAGATCGAGGAATTTTGCGGAGATAAATCTCAACGCTGACCCAGCTGGGACTCGAACCTGGGAACTACAGATTACGAACCTGGCGCGCTACCGACCGAGCCATCCCCATCACCATCCCAACCCCCTGTGGCAGTCGATATAACATGCGAACAAATTTTCAAAAGTATACTTGCTGACTCTCAATATAACTCCCCTCCCCCGAAACCCCTGTCGTGTTATAATAAATCTCAAACTTGTCTACTTGCTTTGAAATCCAAAACAGTTTGTCTTTGTATAATTTTATTTTAGCCCCATATTTTATGTCCGACACTAAAATTAGATTAAAAAAAAACTATAAAATATCATTTCATGTAGAATATCATTTTAACCTTTCCTGTCAGGTGCAATATTTTAGTAATTGGGAAACCATATTCAAGTCTTATTCTCAGAAGACTTGAGTATCCTTTTCCCTCAAAGATAAATTCCCGGAGCCTCCCCGAAAATTAATTCTAAGATCGGGGACTAAAATAGCATTTTTACATTAAAATTCACTCAAATATTTCTATCTATAATACTCACCAATCATCTATAATAATATCAAATAATCTCATGATGCCCACATGTTTATCATGTGCTTAAAATGAGACCTCAAGATGAAACTAGTAGAACATAAAATGCAACAATAGAACATAAAATGTAACCAGTATAACACAAAATGTAACCAATAGGACAAAAAATGTAACCAGTATAACACAAAATGTAACCAATAGGACAAAAAATGTAACCAGTAGAACAAAAAATTTAACCAATAGGACAAAAAATGTAACCAGTAGAACACAAAATGTAACCAATAGGACAAGAAATACAATCAACTGAACATAGAATGTAATCAACAGAACACAAAATGTAGCCAATAGGACACAAAATGTAACCAATAGGACAAAAATGTAAGCAATAGAACATAGAATGTAACCAATAGAACAACAAGTGTAACCAGTAGAACACAAAATGTAACCAATAGGGCAAAAAATGTAATCAACTGAACATAGAATGTAATCAATAGAACACAAAATGTAACCAATAGAACTAAATGTAACCAATAGAACATAAAATGTAACCAATAAAACATAAAATTTAACCAGTAGAACACAAAATGTAACCAATAGGGCAAAAATGTAATCAACTGAACATAGAATGTAATCAATAGAACACAAAATGTAAAAAATAGAACATAAAATGTAACCAATAGAACACAAAGTGTAACCAGTAGAACACAAAATGTAACCAGTAGAACACAAAATGTAACCAACAGAGCAAAAAATGTAACCAATAGGGCAAAAAATGTAATCAACTGAACATAGAATGTAATCAATAGACATAAAATGTAACCAATAGAACATAAAATGTAACCAATAGAACACAAAGTGTAACCAGTAGAACACAAAATGTAACCAACAGGGCAAAAAATGTAATCAACTGAACATAGAATGTAATCAATAGAACACAAAATGTAACCAATAGCACACAAAATGTAACCAATAGGACAAAATGTAACCAATAGAACATAAAATGTAACCAATAAAACATAAAATGTAACCAGTAGAGCACAAAATGTAACCAATAGGGCAAAAAATGTAATCAACTGAACATAGGATGTAATCAATAGAAACAAAATGTAACCAATAGGACAGAATGTAAGCAATAGAACATAAAACGTAACCAATAGAACATAAAATGTAACCAATAGAGCATAAAACGTAACCAATAGAACATAAAATGTAACCAATAGAACAGAAAATATAACCAGTACAAGATAAAATGTAGCCAATAGGACAGAATGTAACCAATAGAACATAAAATGTAACCAATAGAGCATAAAACGTAGCCAATAGAACACAAAATGTAACCAATAGAACAGAAGTGTAACCAATAGAATACAAAATGTAACCAATAGCATTTTTTTCTTTTCGCATTGATACTAGGAAAGCCTTTCTTGTGTCGTACGGTTTGTGTATGTTAGGTTTCAACTTAGGTGGAATAGAGTATAGATCCGGGCCTGGATTGTAATGAACTCTATATTCAGTTCCATCACATCACGATAGCCGATAAAAAAAAATCCGAGTTTACAATAGAATGAATAACTGCTCTTTCCAGGAAGATTTCTGCTCGAAAATCAAAGTAGAAGTTCGTGAAAATTGCGAAAGAGTTATAGAGATACGAAATTATATTCCTTTTCTTATAATATGGAAATTATCTATATTTTGGTAGGGCAAGTGTACAATGGATGTTCAACTTGGATACTTTTTCGTGACCACATCCTCTAACAATTTGAGCATGAATTTTTATTAGCGGAAAGATAATTGTTGATGCTTGCTAGTAAATATATGAAAATTTACCATACAACTACCAGTAATTTAATAATCAACAATAATTTTTCTGCTTTGCCTTCATTACATTCAAGTTGTAACGTTGTATGGTAGGCCAGAAGTTTAGTTTTTTGTAATGACCTGTATTGATTTTTCTATTAAGTGGGTTAGGAAATGAGCTTTCGCGAAGGACAATGTCGGAAGAAAACAAGGAAGGAAAAAGAAAAGGGGAAGGAAAGTTTTTGTTTTCTGCTTTTATTGATTGAATACACCAAATCAAGGAGAAAAACTTTCAGGAGAGAAAATGGGCGCTCGTGGAGATTAAAGCACTGAATTTCCATTTAGGATTATGCATTATTTTTGAACAAAATATGAAAAAACGTTCAATGAAGTGAATTTTTCTGAGACAGTTTTTTCCCATTTATGCAGTAAATGACAAACTTTTAAAAAACAAACTTTCAATTTAATGTTGGGAGTTTTTGGTAGGTGAAATGCTTCGTCTTTTTTCACTCTCACAGAATGCAATTTATCAAGATCTTTTTCACCGTAAAAAAATCATTTCCTTACTGTAAAATTTCGCTCCAATCCACTGTACATTTGGCTCCACTCTGCTCTTGTAAGAAATGGGACACCGATGGTCTTTTTTTTTAAAGATAGATATATTTATTTATCATCATCGTCATCTCACAAAACACAGATATAGAGAGCTTTTTTATATTTGATCCGCAAAGCCAATAGTTTATCTGCAGGAAATATAGATGAGCATTACTTTTCCTATATAAAACGCTACAACATTAATATGCATTACAGGAAATAAAAAATGTAACACTTGCAAGAAGTTATGCAAATGGGACAAAATTTAGGGAGGCTGTAGTACAGTGGACCTTCGTTATAGCGCTGCTCGCTATACCGCGCACTCGGTTATAGCGCGGGCGATGTTCGCGATAAGTATTTGTTTTTACAGATAGTGTTTGTTTTACATATTTTCAAGCGTACCTTATGTACGTAAATAAAATAATAAATATATGTACTTATTAAGATGTATAACTATGTTATGTGAATTTTAATTAAACACTTAATAAATAAATTGGTTTTTTATTAAAATACATAATATATATATAGTTGATGGGATGTTTCAGTATATAGCTCAAATCGTTCTGAGTAAATTTATTGTGTCGCCACCGCGCCGCTCAGTATAACGCGGTTCACCTTATATATATAATGATTAGGTTTGCAGGACGATCGAAACTATTGGACAGATGCGAGCTGACGTCACAGGTGCGGAGCAGTCAAGCACAGATAAAGGCAACCAAAGCTCCCTGTTTGACAAAATGTTGTGGAAATTGTTCTAAACCGCTAAAGATGTCCTTACGTAGACGTCGACAGCCGTTTCAACAGTTAACAGACTTTGAGGGTGGAAGAATCATCAGTTTTAGAGAAGTTGGTTTGTCATAGAGAGATGTGGCCAAACTTGTTGGCCGCAATCCCAGCACCATCATACACATATGGCGCCAGTGGACAAGGACCCCGAAGGTTAAGAGAAAGTTAGGGGAGGGGTGCCACTGGAACAGCTGTTGGGAGACAGGTGGTAGCTTCCCGTCAAGGCCATCCAGCGTGCTCTTAACATGCAGAAGGTATGGTTCTCCGCACACGGAACCAAGGCTTAACGCCCCATTTGACGGACGGCGGCCTCTCCAAGCTCATCGGTGTCCCCCTACTGACCGTGGGTAGGGCGAGAGGTTTTCTCGCAGACAAATCTCAACGCTGGCCCAGCTGGGACTCGAATCTGGGAACTGTAGAATACGAATCTGGCGCCTACCGACAGAGCCACCATCGCTGCCCCAGAAACGAGGGGCAGTCATTGAAAGTGAAAAAAAAAATCCGGTTTCACTCCCACGGAAGGCAAACATTAACAGAGGATCAAAACACTGCTTTAAAACGTGTAAATAACTACAGAAACGAACAGAAATTACGAAACTTGAAACCTTTCATTACCAAAGGTTACAATTAAAAAAACAGAATTTTTATTTAATCGCTTCAACCGATGCCCGGTGGCCTTACCAAACCCATTGGGCCGTCTTTCTTGCCAAAGGATATTAAAAATTGTGGTCAACGGAGAAAATTTCTAACGCAGAGTTTCTTCCCGGTAATTTCTTCTCGAGAAATGTACGTTTTTTAAAATGCTCGCTTCTACAGAAATTTGGTAGTAAATTGTTATTTACTTGTAAATGAATAAAAGTTTTTAAATATTATGTGTCAACACTTATACATGCCTTTAATTTAATACCTAACAGGCATGGAACGGACTTGTTAGTTGATTTACCTCTGAGCGCACTTTTTTGCACACAATGGGCTAAATGGCCAGGCCACAAGGACCCCGAAGGCTCAGAGAAGATTGGTGGAGGAGACCCACTGGAACAGCTGTTGGGAGACAGATGGTAGCCTTCCGTCAAGGCCATCCAGCGAGTTCTTTAACGTGCACAGGATATGGCTCTCTCGCACACGGGTCATGGCTTAACGTCGCATCCGATGGACGGCGGCCTTTCCAAGCCCATCGGTGTCTCCTACTGACCGTGGGCAGGGCGGGGAATTTTGCGGAGATAAATCTCAACGCAGACCCAGCTGGGACTCTAACTTGGAAACTATAGATTACGAGCCTGGTACGCTACCGACTGAGCCACCCCCGCCCCAAACAAGAGGTAAAACTTTTAATCAGTGAAGGGAATTTTTTTTATGTAATGCCTTGCAAGAAAAAGTTCTATTTTAAGTAATTAACTTCTGGTAGAAATCAAAGAATATATATTCAAATGAAGAAATAAATTATTAGTTGCACTCATAAAATTAAAAAAAAATTAATTATTTGTTTCATTCATAAAGTTTTCGAGTAATCTGAAATGCTTACTCGAGAAACAACAAAAAGTTTTTCCTTCGTGTGTCAACTAAAATTAAAATGATAAATTTTATGGAAAATATTTTTTAAAGAATGTAGTGGAATAGGAGAAACAGAGACTGTAGTAAATATGGGTATCGAAACAGAAGCCAAACTAAGTTTAAAAAATGAAACCAGAAAAGGTAATCTTTACGGCCAAAGTAATATTTTATATAGAATATTTTACCTTAATAACAAAGGAGTTCAACCTCTATGAAGAGTCGTGCAAAGTAACACCAAACATAAAACTGTTTCGGATGCTTTTTCCCAACTACAGAGTGACTCAAAATTCGCGCTACCCGAAATGTAAATGCTTATTATTTCGCGCCAACTGAACGGAATTAAATACCGATTCTAACGTTGGCAACCCTGCAGACACTGACATATGCAACACTGTTTAGTTCAGTTCTCACGCTGTCAGTTTTTTGTTGGTGATGTGTATTGTTGCCTAAATGATATTTTCTCAGGCAGAACGTGTAAATATAGTCGAATCATTTTTGAGTGTCCAAAGAACAGTTTCGTGATTCACTTTCAACATTTATTGTAACCTTTTGTTAACAATTCGTAAACGTAAATTGAGAAAAAATGAAACTTTCTGATATGGGTTGCGCGAATTTTGAAACACTCTGTATAAGACTAACGTCACCACAAAACGAAAACAATTTCCCGTCTTCGGGGTCAGTTGTTTTACCTCTGACTGGCGCTTCTATTTGCACACAATGGGCTAAATCATGGCTAAATGGTCAGGTCACAAGGACCCCGATGACTCAGAAAAGATTGTCGGGAGAGGACCCACTCCGAAGATGTTAGGAGATAGATGGTGCCTCCCGTCAAGGCCATCCAGTGTGTTCTTTAACGTGCACAGGGTATGGCTCTACCTTACACGGTTTAATGTCCCATCCAACGGACGGTAACCTTTCCAAGCCCATCGTTGTCCCCCTATTGATCTAGGGCAGGGTGAGAGTTTGGCGGAAAGAAATCTGAAGGCTGGACCAGCTGGGACTCGAACCTAGGAACTGCAGATTACGAGTCTGGTGCGCTACAGAAGGGATTCCCGTCCCCCATTCGCTGGACTTCCGGAATTGTTTTATTCCGGAACAAAGAACAAGATTATCAGATGAAGTGATTGATGCCTTGGATTTCTTTTAAAGTATTACTTTAAACACAATATAAAGGTAGTTGTTTTAACCAAAATTGTTGTATTAAGAAATGAAGAAAAAAAGAGAATAGTTTCTTTTAATAATATTTTTTGTGTAATAAATATAATAAGCATACAACTGTTGTTTAATAATTACGATGCTATTGTTTAGTTAGGAAGTTGTTTTGTTACTAATTTCAAGTTTAGTTATTTTAACAAAAGATTTGAGGAGAATCTAAGAAAAACACAATTATCTTATATATAATTAGATTTTTCGGGGATTCACATATCTGATTCCAGAGAATTTAAATTATCGAGAAATCCAGTCATACCATGATACTCGATTCTAGCTATCCATCGAGGCAACTCCTGCTCTAATAATTCCTGAACGGTAAGCACAACCAAGGAGTGTCTAAGGGAGAAGAGAGCTAGCTGCCATAGGCGTAATGTAAAGTTTTCGATTGCAGCGCCCTCTAAACATGGCAAATTCTGCATTGCAGTGAAGCCACCTAGCCAGGGAGAGGAGCGAGTTCCCCGCATTATTTTTCCACCGCCGAGCAAAGTTTTCACTGCTTACACCACGTGATTAATTTTACATACACTTTGACTCCGAAAAATGTTAATTTTCTTCATTAGGTACAATCATAATTTCCTTTCGTTTAGAGAGAAAATACAAGAAGTAATGTAATCATTTTCTTTAATAAAATCCAATTTTGCAAAACTGGTAGTAGCTATGCTAAAGAACAAAATTTTAATATTTTGAATAACCTATAGCATTTAGTATATTATAATAAGTTGAGATTTATGTGTCAATGCAGGATAACATGATCTATATAATTATATATTATACAATTGCTGATATTTTCAATAAATATCATATCGAGTTTTTTTACTTGTATAAACGTTCAACAGATGGCAGCAGGCGCTTCCCGTATCAACCATAAAAAAAGAATTACACTGTTAGAGCACAGTGCAGAAGCCAATGTACATCGATATGCTCCAGGGATCACAAACCTGAAACATACATTGACTTATATATATTTACAAGATGATTAAATGTATTAATTTACATATTAATTTTAAAAATTCTGCAAAATTACTCAAAATAAATATACAACGGCTTTTCCAGGTATCGTAAAATGTACTCCTGAACGGGATAAAACACTCATTGAATAACTTTAGGGTCAGCTGCCACTGTGCCAAACAGCCATGGCTGTTAGACATTTGGAAACACTGGTTAAATCGCAATACACCAATAGTGAGACAAACTATAGATGCATTGGGCTAAAATGATTGCACTGCGCATGCGCAGATCGACCCTTACAGTTGTTTTTATTCCTACACATCAATTTGCCACGTTCAGCTTCGATAAAATTCCGCAGAACGGCGCCACTTACGCTTGTGCAAAGCTAGCCTTCTTCTCCTTAGACCTCCTTTGGCACAAAGACTCTTTATTCCGTTGAAATAATAGAATCTCTCAGATATACATCTGGTAGCAATTTGTTAGATAAATATTAGAGAAGAAATTGTCATTTGCCAGTGGGATCTGAACCCACTATCTCCTGATAACATATCGGTGCTCTGACTGCTGAGCTACCGGCCGCCGAACTAATTATCCTCTATTAGTGGCTCTAAGCATTATACCATAGAGTTAGTCATTGGAAATGTGGTTCACTGTATTGAAGACTCTGGTTCAGAAGACATCTTCCAGTTTAGTGCCACGGCCAGTTCGCATCAAACGGCATGGTGTTTGATGATTGGCACTTGATGGAAACACCTGGTATACACACTAAACTGGAAAGTGCCTTCTGGACCAGAGTCTTCAATTGCAGTCAACTACATTTCCGATGACTAATTCTATTGTATAATGATTAAAGTGGCATAATTAAGTGCTATACTATTGTAATAGAGGATGATTGATCGGCATAACATCTGACCTGTTATCAGGAGGTCATGGGTCAGATCCCACCCGGCTAATGATAATTTTTCTCTATATTTATCTAATTCTTTACTCCATTTCAATTCAGATATTTGCCGTCCCCCCCCCAAATTCCACCCACATTTAATTTTTTTCCTAAGATCCTTGCCCAAATAGGGGGTAGTATAACATTCCCCCCCTCCGATTTACAGATCTTTAAAAAATGTCTTGAAAAATACGTGTAATATAAATAAGCTTGATAATTATTTTGCCTTTCTTACTCTTACTAGCATTAAGTTTTTGAAAAGGGGGGGGGGCATGCCCCCGTTGAAAATTATAAGTTTAAGAATTATAAAAGCAGAAATTATATAAAAAAAGCATGTTTATTAGAGCTTCTTTCGATCGAAATCTGAATATATATATATATTTGTAATCATCGGGAAAAGGTAAATATGATCACCGGATTATCCACACCGTATCACCCGGTAAGGATAAACATTGTTAGAAATTAGTATTTTAAAATTTATTCCTTTTTAAGTTGAATGTTTATTGGAAAATATATTTTAAAAACAGAAGTTTTAATTGGAGCACCGAACAGATGCACATATCCAATTTCATTATTACAAGATCAAAGGCTTAAAGACAGAAGGAGCAATATCGTTTTAGGAGGCAGCAACGGAAGATTTTCTTACATCAAAACAGCTTTCAGGTACTGCTTGAAAGAACCATCGAGTTTAATCCGTTTTAATTATTATGTGTGTAATTAGTTTGCTCGGAAAGAATTAATCACAGTGCGATGCTTTTGTGGCAAATGGCGTCGGCAGCGCAACATTAATTGACTCGATTTTAACAAGAGTCTTGTTTGCGAAAGACTTAACGTTGTTTGCTTCTGAGATCAAATATGACGGAACAATCCTATCAGTGCCTTTTTTTTCACTTTCTCTCATAAATTTATGTATGAACTCAAGAAGTGCTCAAAAGGAGAAGACCACTTGTCACCTAAACCTTTAGTTAACGCCACAAGAAGGGAACTACGAAGGAAATGCCAACACAAAGGTCTTCCGAGAGAACCTTAGATGGAATTTCTTTCATTTTCTTCCAGCACAAACGAAGGAAGTTTCCATGACAACGAAAAGACACCACCGAGGCATCCTGGGGTAGAAACCGTTGCCAAGCATCCTCGACTCTTCGTGAAAAGTCAGAAAGAATAAGAAAGAGCAGGATAGAAGAAAGATGCGAAAGAGGAGAGAGAATGAAAGAAATAAAGAAACATCTTCCCTTATTCTCTCTCGGGAGAGTTGTCAAGTGTGCTGTTGAACTCATCATTTGTGGGGAGGTAGTGATGGTGTGTAGGGAGGGAGTACTTAGTGAGCAAGGATGGTAGGAAAAAGGAAGAGTCATAAAGCCCCCCCCGCCCCCCAAAAAAGAGGCTTTATATGTATGCTTTTGGGGGGAGGGGTGTATGTCCTCTTAACTAGAAGATAATGCGTCACTTTTCTGCTGACTGGCACCGGCTGTTGTCAACACGGACTAAGAAGTCAAACCGTGACTGATGGGGGAGAGAGAAGGCAGGAGGTTGTTGTTTAAATAACAAGAGGAGGATGGAGAGATGGCAGGATTTTATAAGACAGTGATTCGTCATTGGAAAAGTGCACTGTGTTCTTTTCATAATACTCTTTTTGTACTTTCTTTTTTTCTGTGTTTGTGTTTCGGAGATGGTGAAAGTTTTTTTGTCAATCTTTTTGTTTGTCTGTCATAGGAGCTTAACATTCCATCATTCGAATAAGACAGAGGGTGATTTTTTGTGAGGACATACAATTGTCTCGTTTGTTTTTTGCTGTTATTTATTGTTTGTGCATGTTACTAAAAGTATTTTGGACACTGCACGTCGGCAGAGGTGGGGGGGGGAATTTTCGGGGCAGGCCATGAAAAAAAAAATTGATCGAAAAATGAATTTATGTCGAATAATGGTCAGGTTACCAAAAATTAATCTTTTTTCATTATCGAAATGAAATTCGGATTTCTTTTGTACGTTTGCGTTTGGTTTCCGCAGTAATCGTTTAGTTTTATTTACTAATAGGAAAAATTTTTTTTTTTACAAGCACTTTCAACAATAAAGTTTCTCTTTAATAATCCGTAACTGTGGCTCAGTCAGTAGTGCACCAGGCTCGTAATCTGTAGTTCTCAGGTTCGAGTCCCACCTGGGTCAGGGTTGAGATTTATCTCTGCAAGACTCCCCACCCTGCCCTCGGTCAGCAGAACCGAAGATGGATCGCCGTCCGTCAGATGAGACGTTAAACCGTAGCTCCCTGTGCGGGAGAGCATAGCCTGTGCACGCTAAAGAACACGCTGGATGATTTTGACGGGAAGCTTCCATCTGTCTCCTAACAGCTGTGCAGTGGGCCTCTCCCCCCAACCTTCTCTGAGTCCTCGGGGTTCTTGTGACCTGGCCATTGAGCCCACTGTGGGCAAAAAGCGCTACTCAGAGGTAAAATAACCCAACCTAACTTTAAATACTGAATGAATACTGTTGAAAATCCAGTTTTAAATAGATATTTATCTTCACCCACATTTTTTTCTCGTTTTATACCTTTAACTTTAGTTTTGTTTTCTGCATCCATAATTATATTATGGTATTCGGCATAATTTGATTACAATTGTATTTGAGTATGCACTATTGCAGTATTCACAAGAGCATTCATTATTGAACGGCTTGAGCTGAATATTTATATCTGGAAATACTTGATTTGATGTACATTTCAATGATTTATTTTGTCCCCTCATCCCCCCGCGAAATAATTTTGCCCCGTCCTGAAACCCTTTCCCCCTCTGAAAAAAGTCCTGCCAATTCTCGTGTTACGTGGATGGAAAACCACATTCAAAGATCCGTAACTTTGAAAACGAGCTCTTTACGAAAATAGAGCCACAGAGATAAATTTAAGATCTCACTCAAATCTCTCTAAATTTCGTTTTCCAATAACATTCGTCGAAATTTTAACGAGTTATTGAAGCTGAAATATTTGGCGTTAGACGTTTCAGTTACACTCGTTTTAAAGAGTTTTGTCAAAATTTATGAAACCGAAAGATTTATTACACCAGGAGTCAGTTGGGGTTGGATTGTTTTACCTCTAAGCTGCACTTTTTTTGCACATAACAGGCTAAATGGCCAGGTCACAAGGACCCTAGGGCTCAGAAGGTTCGGGAAATGGACCCACTGGACAGCTGTTAGCAGACAGATGGTAGCCTTCCGTCGAGGCCATCCAGCATATGGACAGCAATATGGGATATATGGATATACGGAGGAAAATTGTTTAGGGGGGGATATCAGTATTTCCAGATATAAATACAGTGGGCCCCCGATATAACGCGCATGTCGGACGGGAAACAACACCCGCGTTATAAGGTGAACCGCGTTATACCGAGCGGCGCGGTGGCGACACAATAAATTTCACACTGTAAGCTTTTCTTTTACTCATCATGCATACAATAATTAAACACTATTCAAAATACATGCAGGAACTCAATACATACACAATTACTCAATACGCAGTAACAATAAAATGCGATACTCACTAACGCCGCACGGACCTGTATAAACATGTTTGAACTTATCGCGAACATCGCCCGCGCTATAACCGAGTGCGCGGTATAGCGAGCAGCGCTATAACGAAGGTCCACTGTATTCCTTTCGACAGGGTATGACTCTTCTACACAAGGCTTAACTTCCATCATACGGACGACGGCCTTTTCAAGACTGTCGCTGTCCACTACTGACTAAGTGCAGAGCAGAGAGTTTTGCGGAAATAAATCTCAACGCTGTCCCAGGAGGGCGAGACTCGAACTTGGGACTGTAGATTACGAGTCACTCCCGTTCCTACACCAAGAATCAGAATCAATTTTGAGAAGAGAGAAAACCGCGAAAGAATGACTTGGCGAGATCAGAAATTTCCGCAATTTCCTTCCACCCCTATATGAAAGTAAATTCGTTCCCCATCCTACCAAACTATTGGAGAATTTCCTTCTTTTATCAATGGGAATCTAACTTCTAATCTCTATAACTTCTAAAATATGCATTTAATGGTAAAATGTGACTCGTGATAAATTAAGGATCAATATCAAATCTACTTAAATTTCGAGTTTACAGCTTTTATAGCGATGAGATATTTAATCCTAAGAGGGGTAATATGATAACTGAAACCCGCAAAAGCAGAGAAACTAGGAAATGTTTAAGATTTAAGGACAATATTTGGATTGGGTTGGGTTGTTTTACCTCTGAGCGGCACTTTTTTGTACACCATGGGCTAAATGGCCAGGTCACAAGGACCCCGAGGGCTCAGAGAAGGTTGGGGGAGAGGACCCACTGGAACAGCTGTTGGGAGACAGATGGTAGCCTCCCGTCAAGGCCATCCAGCGTGTTCTTTAACGTGCACAGGGTATGGCTCTCCCGCACACGGGGCCACGGCTTAACATTCCATAAGACGGACGGCGGCCTTTCCAAGCCTATCGGTGTCCCCTACTGACCGTGGACAGGGCGGAGAATTTTGCGGAGATAAATCTCAACGCTGATCCAGCTGGAACTCGAACCTGGGAACTACAGATTACGAGCCTGGCGCGCTACCGACTGAGCCACCCCCGCCCCGGACAATATTTGGATTCTTCTCACCAAAACGCTCTAACGATAGCTTTCAATAATACCTATCACTGCAGGTAGAAACGTTCTCATAGCTCATTAACCGAGTCTGATGTACAGGTAAGAGACAGCAAATGAATATGTCCTGTAATAAGCAATGGAGAGTCAAATTCGAAACTCAATAACTTTTTAAATAAGCTTCTTATGGAAAATTAGAAGGATAACATAATCGACTCTTCGAATATTGGGATACTCGTTTCCAAAGGGATCGAAGTTTTCTGCTTTTATATCGTCTAAGAGTGGAAATTCGAGTAACGGATTAATT
The DNA here is from genome assembly GCA_038380435.1 of Ryuthela nishihirai. Classification (NCBI taxonomy): domain Eukaryota; kingdom Metazoa; phylum Arthropoda; class Arachnida; order Araneae; family Heptathelidae; genus Ryuthela; species Ryuthela nishihirai. The sequence goes on along the minus strand of JAWZYU010000158.1, from coordinate 322,262 downwards.
AGGAAAATGCAAATAGGAATATCTTAAGAGTTATTACATTTCACTAATTATTTTTCTTGTAACCTTTTGCTCATATTTCAACATGGGTTATCTTACTGCCCAAATCTAAGGCTTTAAGTTAAACAAAATAATAAAACTAAGATTCTTTAAAAGTTCTAGCCAGTTTCTTAAACTTAATTACTTATGGGAAGTGAGGGGAGGCTCTGCTAGTCGTCGTTGGCTGGAGTTGTATATCCGATGTACTCTGTCGCATGAAAATATTTCTTTAGTAGCTATAACACAAATTTTTTTTTTCGCTCATCTCTTAAGAAAATGCGTTTTACCCTTTGGGGGTAAATGGACAAACCCTGCTGTCATGGTAACCCTTCGATCTAAAACAATCTACTATAAAAGGTGTTGGGTTGGGTTGTTTTACCTCTGAGCGGCACGTTTTTGCACATCATGGGCTAAATGGCCAGGTCACATGGACCCCGAAGGCTCAGAGAAAGTTGGGGGAGGGGACCCACTGGAACAGCTGTTGGGAGACAGATGGTAGCCTCCCGTCAAGGCCATCCAGCGTGTTCTTTAACGTGCACAGGGTATGGCTCATCCGCACACGGGGCCACGGCTTAATGTCCCATCCGACGGACGGTGGCCTTTCCAAGCCCATCGGTGTCCCCTACTGACCATGGGCAGAGCGGGGAGTTTTGCAGAGATAAATCTCAACGCTGACCCAGCTGGGACTCGAACCTGGGAACTACAGGTTACGAGGCTGGCGCGCTACTGACTGAGCCACCCCCGTCCCTCTATAAAAGGTGTTTCGATATCTAGCATAAATAAATCGTTTACGTTTTGAAATTTTTGACATTTCAAAATTTCCCCATCGTTAGAAGTTACCAGGCGGATCTAGAAAAAAAATCAAAAGAGACAAGAAATTCAATCTAGCGGGGGAGAGTGTAGGGGGGGGAGAGGGCAGAGACCGGAAGTGCAATGCAATATAGTATTTCACCTTCTGTTCAGAGCTCTTGGAACACTTTCTTGAAAGATGCATGAAAAATACCTAAGTTTATCTTTTTTTGCCTCTATTACTCAAAGCCCCCCCCCCCCCCCCACAGATCAACTAATAGAGCTATGATTTGCATGTCTTTATGCAGATTATTCTCTTGATGCAGATTACGAGTCTGACGAGCTAAAGACTGCACCATCCAATTGTCAAACGTTTTGTGAAAAATATTTTACAGCAAGAATTGAATTACGAGTCACGTGCCAAAGTGTATAAACAAACTGAAGACTTTGCTAAACAAACAAAGGGACTATTTTGTTTACGGTGGATTTACGGTGGATGCCATCGAATTGGAGGAATGCGTTCTTTGTAGAGAAGGGTGCGATTGCATATGCTCACACAAGCACACGCATTGCTCGACAAGGCACCGAAAGCTTGACATATGTATGTATCGATATCTGCGTTATTTATAGCAACAAAAGGACGACCCCCGGCTATATGTTTGCCAGCAGACGTAAGCCATCCGTTTTACTGCTTCTGACAGTCGATAGTACGAAAGAGACACGGGAAGATTGATAACTGTAGATTACATATGGTTCGTAAAAGATGGAGGAGGGGAAAAAAATTCTCCGCGTGGACAAGTTTTGTTTATGTTTTTATGGTGTCTCTTCATGAATGGGATGGATTTTGCCTTGCTTTATTTCGGCTTTCTGTTTTTTTTTTGGTAAATATTACAGCGCGTAGAGGTGGGGAAGTCCGTCTGCAGCAGAGAGATGAAGGAGATGGAATACCTGGATTGGTGAGGGAGGATGAAATGCTGCAGGGATGAGGAGGATGGAATGATATAAGGATGAGAGGCAAAATGTTTCGTTTTATGGGAGAAACAGCTGTAGGAGGAGCAAAATTTCTCTAAAGGGAAGTCAAAGGTTTGATAAGAAAGCATTAAAATGAAGTTACCGTTATTTATTTCACCCATTTTAATTTTGTAAGGAACTGAATTAAAACGGTGGCGAATTAAGTAGGTGGAACTAGATAGAAATAGAAGATTACATTCAGAATAGAATATCATTTTTCCTCTGACGAAAATGAAATACTCTTTTCAGGGAGAATGACTAGGGTTTTTTCAGCAACTTTTAGAGTTGATTAATGACCAAATAATTTTGAAAAAAGGAGAACTGGAAATGTGAGCCGTCGCAATTTTTGTGCCTGAATATGAAGCGTAAAGGACTCCTTGTATTGCTAAGTAGAAAAAGTTAGAGCTTCAGAAATTGAAACAGAATTAAAAGAAACTTACTACTTACATGGACTTGACAGGTGGGCTGAGTGGCCGCTCTTCTCTCCCCCCTCTGGTTACGAGCCTGCCCCCCTAAGGATAGAAATTCTAACTACGGATGATACGAAAAATCTAAAGTGTAACATCTCAGTTAGTTATTATTACCAATTCAACCCAACAATATTTTTTCCATAAATGTTTAAATGAGAAACATTATCGCCGACGGGGTGGAATTCGAACCCACGACTCTCTAGACACTTGCCACAGTGCTCTAAGCACTAAACCAATCATCAGAGGAGAAGTTGCTTCCACAATGTGACCTTTATACCTTTTGCTGAATTTGGCGGACCTTGCGCCATCTATAATCAAAAAAGGAAACTTATTTTTCCAATTTTGCTAATGAATCAGATGTTAATATCATGAGACTATTTATGCCTCATAATACGTAAGAAACAACAACATACACAAGGACCTTCAAACTGAACATATTAACATATTCGTCAAAAGAAATGCTACATATTTCTTCATAATTATTGGAAACAATCCACACGAGTTCATTCAAAAAATATATATATATTGACTACTATCACACCGTTCAGCCAATAGTCAAGCGACCAAGTCTATTTTGGATAATGAGGCATTAAGTCTATATTTCCTTCTGATTTGGCCATTTTTCATTGGTATCCCCTAGGCCCATCGATGTTTGTATTAGTTAGAAAACAGTCCTAGCATTTTGATCTCACATTAATATGGTTTAGCCAGTTGTCATTCATGACATAGCAAAATATTTCAGGTGCCATTTTAATGTGTGAAGTAACTTGGATGAGGTTAAATATCGGATAAATTCATTAGTCAGGTTTTTACATCATAATATCCGATCCCTTGACCATATTATAACTAATTTGTTTTGTATCGCAAGCTAATGGAAGGGTAAACCATTATGAACTTATTGTGCTGCTATTACTTAAATTCTCGTATTTCGAGAATTTAAGTAATAGCAGAATATTCTTCTGTTCTAATTTCTTAAGCACGGAAACGAAAATAAACGAGTTTTTGAAAATTATTTACAGGAATAGCCAGGATATAGCAATATGTTTGATGGCAATTGGCAGTGATGGTGTTGTTTTGAAAATTAAATGTGATAAAAATTGTGCCTGAAAATTTTTTCAGTTTAAGAATCGTCACTGGAACATGTCATTTGTATTAGGCATTTATGACAGTGACTCCGTCTCCCAACAGCTGTCCAGCGGGTCCCCTCCCCCAATCTTCTCTGAGCCTTCGGGGCCCTTGCGACTTGGCCATTTAGCACATTGTGTGCAAAAACGTGTCGCTCAGAGGTAAAACAACCGAACCTTGCCCAACTAATAAAGCATTGGCAAGCAAATGCTTGTGAGACGATGTTAGGTGCCCGTGCTGTCTATATACACATTTCCGCGCCGGTGGTTGACGTCACTTCTACGTGCTGTGGGACATGTCCACTAATCGAGACAGAGGAGGCCATAATGATCTACTCATAATTAACCTGCTCTTTAAATATCTTTTTTTTGTTGTTTTTTTTGGAAAATAAATTATATACACAATTTAAATGATTTTTAATACGTATAGAAATTCACGAACCTGAAAATATTTTGAATTTAAGATTCGTTCCTTGAAAAAGCGTTTCTGCATAATATCCAAAGGTGAACAGAAAATGTATTTAAATAAAAGTTTTGCCGCTTGCGAATAACGTTCGTTCAAAGAGCGTTAAAGTAGTACAGCCTGTTCTCCTACACTAACAGCTAGACAATTATAAAACGACCATAATTTTTAAGCAGTCGAATCAAATCGCGCGTTATTATAGGGTCTTCTGCACGTGAGTAATAATAAGTATTGACGTCATCATGCATTGATAGTACAATCACCCAGAAAGAACTATTTATGTGCTAACCCCCTATTCAACCTATCGAGTTAATATTTGACACTGTACATCCTTATGTATCCTTATAATTCTCTTAATAAATTCCTCCTCAAGCAGCTGTTTGCTCGAGAGGCCTAACAGGAGGCTGTATGGAATAGACACATCCATGACTTATCTGTGGTTCGAACCCAGATATCTTTGATTAGTAGCCAAGCGCACGAACCACTCGGCCCCGGGACGGCTCTCAGCCCGATATCAAAATTCCATGTTCCTAGAATTTTTTTGTGAAGGGTTTATGGCAACCACAGATGTACACATGTTTCTTAATATCAGTATTGTTTCAAACACTTATAAATATTTGTTTTCATAATAAGGAATATAACAACATGGTAATCATTTCTGTCTTAAATTATTATAAGCCAGCTTTTGCAGGTTTCCATTATGAAACAAAAAAACTTAATTTTCTACTCTTTATAGGTTTTAACAAAATATTTAAAAATATTTTTTGTAATTTTGATACGGTTGCTAAAATTCACTACGAAACGTATTAGATAATTTAAAAAAATCTTGTTAAGTGAAAAAAAATAATATTTTTAATTTTATTTCTAAATGTTTTAATAATCTAATAATTTTATTACTAAATATTAAATGTAAAATCGTATAACGCAAAACATTTTGAATTCAATTGTCAATTTTCTTTCTTTATGATCATAATATTTTTCTACAACCATTGAACTTATCTCAATTATGTGCGCTATCAGTTACCATTAGTAATATTTTTATATCTACAGCGATTTCTTGTTACAAAGTTTGTTACATTATTTATCAGTGTTACCCATGCAGCTTATTTTTGTAGAAGCTGCATAGCTTGGAAAACTTTTAATTTGCTTATGGAGTAAAGATTATTTTATTTTACGTATATTTAAAAAAAATAACATTTCATGTTTGTTTTTGCATTTTTTAACCCACTATAAAATTTTTCCTTGAATTAAATATCCAAATCCCTTCGAGTAAATGCTATCCAACCTCTGTCTCATACAAGTTTGATTCCGATGAAATGAGGATTTTTATTTCATAAAGCGTTGAACACATTTGAAAAGAAAAGCCGATCAAATCGATCGCTTCTCACAATCGTTCTACATAGATATAACCAACTTACATTGTTTCTTTAGATTACTGTTTCAGAAGAGTAGATTTGCATCATGTGCAATGGATAAGCCTGACATTGGTTGTTTTTCCTCTGAGCAGCATTTTATTTGCACACATTGTTCTACATGGCCAGGTCACAAGGACCCGTAGGGGCTCGGAGAAAATTGGGAGAAGGGGATCTATTGGGCACCTGTTAGGAGACAGATGATATCCTTCCGTCAAGGCCATCTAGCGTGTTCTTTGATGTGTCCAGGATTACACCCTTAACATCCCATCCGACGGATGCGGATTCTCCAAGCCCATCGGTGTCCCTTAATCGAGGGCAGGGCGAGGAGTTTTGCAAAGATAAATCTGAACGCTGGACCAGGTGGGATTCGAACCTAGGAACTGTAGATTACTAGCTTGGCAAGCTACCTAATGTGCCACCCCCAACCCCGGTAAAATGGATTAAGACTGATAGTATATTCAGCTACAGAACGAAATCAGTTTATTCCGAGATGCGTTAAACCTAAATCCACTTGGAGAACGTCCTTGCTTTATTCGGATTCATCTTGTGAGTCCATGGAATAAAGATGAAATGGATTGGAACTTTAGCCAAACGAAACTACGCCAAAAATAAGACCCAAAATGGGATGAGCTCTAGGATGGTGAAATCAATTTCAGCTGTTTAGTTGTTAGCCGATAAAAGAAATGCTGTAGCGATTATGAAATACCAGACTATGCTGTATAATGTTTTACCATGGATTATTTATGCTTACCCAGCGGAGTACCACTTCAGTCACAATCTTTAAACTTCTAAGTCCAGTGGAGATCTCAATAAATTCCTCGCCATCCCTAAAGACACCGACATTAATGATCCAGCAAGATATTTTTAATTTGAATGCGGTATTGCTATTTTCTTGCCGTCCCATGGCCGAGTGGTTAGCGCGCTTGGCTACTGATTTAAGGGACCTGGGTTCGAGCCCCGGGTAAGGCATGGATGTTCGTGTTGTTTTTCTGCCGAGGTCCTGCCATCTAACAGACCTTCTACTATGGCATACAAACTGTCAGACCTCTGTGGCAAGTTAATTTTTTTATTGCTATATTCAAACAGGTTTACTTTCTAAGAACATAAAAATCCTCATTGCATCCATTAACGATTTACTTTATAATAAATAACTAATAAATTACCATCGTAGAATTTCTTAGCGTTTGATCAATTAATTTTTGTTTCTAAAGTTTAAAAATTGTTCTTTAAAAATGAAGACAAAGAGTCAACCTAGCCGTAAATTCTATGTTAAATGAGCTCAGTTTCTCTAGTAGCACTTAGTATCAATATAAGGGGACACAAAATTCCCTTTCTAGTCAAGAACGAACAGCAGAAAATGTGTTTAAATAATGCTTCTACAATATACTCTATTCTGTACTAAAGATTTCGATCACTGTTCCAACTTATCGTATCATATTTAACTTCTGAATCCTGCTTAAATTTTTTCAAAACCTGACCGAAACCAGAAAACCTTGACCGAAACCTGACCGAACCCGAAAAAAAGACTTTGTACCTGACCGAAACCCGAAAATAGGTTTCATTGCACAACGAGAGTTGCAATCTGAAAAAAAATATTTCTCAAATATTAAAAAATCTTTTTTTTCATGCCAAAATCTTTTTTTAGAGTTTTGTCATTGAATTGGCAACGCTGACTATTATACTATAAGTCAACGTGAGTATAAAGGAAAAATTGTCATGAGCAGGTTGCATCCGAATTCACGACCTCCTGATGACATGTCAAGTACTCTCTGACCATTGAGCTACCTCTCGCTGATCAACTGTCCTCTATGTTTGATATCAATGACGTCAGGGTAGGATCATTCGCTAGTGGCTGTCTTACAACTGCAGGCAGAGCCAGATCTGGGGAGAGGAATGGATTAGAACTTTAGCCAATTTAAGATTTAGCCCTTTAAAAATATTAGTAAGGGTTATGGAGACCAAAAATTATTAAAATCTCTAAACGAAGTCTGCCGCTGTGTTTTGTGTTTGCCTAAGAGTTGAAGGTCCTACGTGAGCTGAGGCACAGGATACTTCATATCAGCTGGTGGATAATCCTGAGCAAAGGCCTCTCAGGTACCTGAACCCTTACTTTATCTAGTTGGACATCGCCAACCCTACCGTTGAGTAATGTATCTCTGGCAGGTCAATTCTATTTAGATTCCGGTTCTTCAGAAAGTGTCTCAGTTTAAATAAATACCTTGGTAGCTGTTTAACAGATTTAGTGATGTGTGGCATTAGATAAAGAATAGGAATTACTGCCGGGACCTTTAAGAATCTATAGAGAGTGTGGGGAAATAGGCGTATACACCTAAAGACTAAAATTAGACTGTTTAATAAGTTATTTCTTTCTAGGGTTAGTTATGGTGGTGAAACTTGGATGCTTTGTAAACAAGATAACAAGAAACTGCGTTGGTGTGGCCATGCTGCCCGTATGCATAATTATAGATTAGCGAATGAGGTTAAGAAGAGTGTATCTAAATATCTCAGCAAAAAAGGAAAGATTTAGGTTGCGATGGGCTGACAATGTCAAACAGGATCTTGCTAGAATTGGCCTACACTGGCCAAATATGACAAGAGTGTTTGGAGAACAAATTGCACAGTCTAGTTGATCTCCGTAGCTCAAGGCTGCATGAGGATTTTGTATGTATCTTAATATGTATGTAAAAATGTTAACTACAATGGAAAACCATTCCCCCCACTTTTTACACTTTACCCTGCTCAATTGCGAGTCGGAATTTCACTAGTTCCTGAACTATGCTAAAGGTACAGTCGCTCAAAAAAATATCCGAACACTATGGTTGATTATAGAATTCAGAAAAAATATCTGGCAACGATTTTTTTAGAAATTAGTGATCTGGCAACCTTCATGTCACGTGACACGAAGGTTGCCAGATCAGTAATTTCTCAATTTTGATCCCAAGCTTTTCTTCCTTAAAAAGACATCGTAATACTTAAATACTATATACAATACCCTATAGTTGAGCGTTCTGAAGTGTAGAGCTAGTTTTTTATGTGATAAAATAATAATACAGTGATTATACTATATATAACTAATTGAATGCTGATGTTAAGTGCTATGCATTACGTTATGCAAGAGCTGGAATGTTCAACTATCCTGTGCCCTACTATGTAAAACAAAATGCATAGAGATGGTGTGAGAACTACTCATTGTAAGATATGGTTTAACAATAATGGGAGAATCATAGACTGTTATGAACCAAATCACTACAAAATCATAATATGATAGGCCAGGATATATGTATCTTTCTATTGCATTAAAGTAAATTGGTTTCCAGAAATTAAACAACTCTAAGTTATATCAATGGAAAGCTAACACCGAAGCTCTATATTGGGGCGGGGTGGCTCAGTCGGTAGCGCGCCAGGCTCGTAATCTATAGTTCCCAGGTTCGAGTCCCAGCTGGCTCAGCGTTGAGATTTATCTCCGCAAAATTCCCCGCCCTACCCACGGTCAGTAGGGGACACCGATGGGCTTGGAAAGGCCGCCGTCCGTCGGATGGGACGTTAAGCCGTGACCCCGTGTGCGGGAGAGCCATACCCTGTGCACGTTAAAGAACACGCTGGGTGGCCTTGACGGGGGGCTACCATCTGTCTCCCAACAGGTGTTCCAGTGGGTCCCCAACCCCAACCTTCTCTGAGCCTTCGGGGTCCATGTGACCTGGCCATTTAGCCCATGGTGTGCAAAAAAGTGCCGCTCAGAGGTAAAACAACCCAACCGAAGCTCTATAACTTCTAAGTAAATATATATATATAAATGTTATAGCAGAATACGATTTCCATCAAATATATCGATATCTCGATTTTCAACATTAATCGTTCAGTATTTAATGAGTTATGGAAATTTGAATATTTAGCAACAACAATGCCAGTCTCAAGAAATTATACAAAATTGGCGAATACTGAAAGATTAATTTGCACAAACTTCTAAAATATATATTTTTTCAAATAATTAAATAGTTTGAAATAATAACACTTATTTAGCTCTGAGATAATTCTTATCACTGGCATTGTCATTGTTAATAATTCAAATTTCCATAACTCATTAAATACTGAAAGAATATTGTAGAAAATCGATATATTGATATATTTTTTCAATGTATTGATATTGAAATCTATTTTAGAAGCTATAGAGCTTCGACTTTAGTAGTTAGTTCGATCAGTTTAGTTATGGTCATAGGGAAGTAACTTGTGAGACACTTGTGAGACCTGCCTGTGGGCTGTACTTTCTACCACGGCGTATAAACTGACAGGTTCCTGTCAGACCTATGTGGCAAGCAGCTGCTTGAGGAGGTATTTATTTTTATTTATTTACTAACTAGTGTAAACAGGCCAGCGGCAGTACCAAGCTGATAACACCGGTTCTCGTCCGATCACCGAAGTTAAGCAGCTTTGGGCGCGGTCGGTACCTGGGCGGGTGATCACCTGGGAACACCACTTGCAGTTACCAAAAATCTGCTGAGCACCCGCCATCCTCACAGATCCTTCAACTATGGCGTATTAAACTGAGAGGCTCCAGTCAGACCTCTGTGGCCCATCCTCACAGATCCTTTAACTATGGCGTATTAAACTGACAGGCTCCTGTCAGACCTCTGTGGCAAGCAGCTGATTGAGGAGGTATTTATTTATTTTTATTTAGTGTAAACAGAGTGTATGTCATGAGTAACATATTCTTGGGATATGCCGTACGTCATCATTCAAGGTGCTATAGAGACCCTACCTACTGGAGGTAATGTGAACATTTGTCAGCACAGAGACTTGTTCAGAACAAAGAACGTATAAGTTATCAAGAGGGACAGCTCCTTAGAACTTGTGCAAGATAGTGCCCCTGTAGGGGTGTTTCTTTACAATGCACTTTGGACCTTCAAGTGATGGTGGCAACAGAGAGCTCTTTTACATTTTTGAGTCTTCTTTCCTGTTCTTTAGCTGGCAAAGAATTTGATCATCAAATTCACAATAATGCTTACATCAGAAAGTATTCTATTGATTATACAAAGCAATACATCATAAATATTTTTAAATAACTAATAATATTAAAAGCGGTAATTTAAGATAGTGAATGTATTGCATTTGTAAAGCGTATAGTTAAGTTGGCTACTTATTATCTCATAATAATATTTTTATATTTGATTACTAGCATTAAACTAAACAAAAGGAAAATTTAACATATTTGGTGATTTACACTATATTTCAAAAAGTTTCCGGACACTTTCATGTTAAATGAAATAAATAGCCACATTCAAATCTACCTAACTTTGAAAATAAGCTTTTTACGGAAAAAGTCACTAGAAATAAATTGAAGATAAACTTCGGTCAGAGCTCTCTAAATCTCTATTTTTCTATAATATTAATCTAATATTTGAAGAGTTATGAAAGCTATAATATTTAACAACAGATGTTACCTCACACCACTCTTCCAAAACATTTCAACCCCAAATTGATGAAAACTTCAAAAATCCTTACACAAAATTCAAATATCGCATTTATATTGCCAACAACTTGTTATAACAGTTGTGATTTAACTTTTTGAAGTAAATTTTCAAAACTAGCAAAAGTTTCACTTAAATGTTTTAGCTTCCATAACTTTTAAATATTAGATTAATATTCCAGAAAAATAGAGATTTAGAGAGCTCTGATCGAAGTTTATCTTCAATTTATTCTAGTAACGTTTTTTCCATAAAAAGCTTATTTTCAAAGTTAGATAGATTTGAATGTGGCTATTCGTTCACTTAACATGAAAGTGTCCGGACACTTTTTGCAATGTAGTGTATTTTGTACTTAAAAATGCTTTAAAGCCATATATTAGCCACTGAGAGTCAGCTTTGCTGTAATACTGATTGAACCCTTAAGTGAAATTTGACGCAAGGGGGCGCCCTTTACAATTTTACTCGCTGTTCCTTCTTATCTCTTGTACTTTCTTTGCTCAGAAATCACAAGAAGTATTCGCTGACAAGAAAAGTAAATCTGAGCTCCAGTGACGAGAGAATGGATATATTTCTAGGTTAAACTGTTGGTAAATAGAAAATGAAACAAAATACTCATAACCGTAATTTTTCTAATTAATATTTTTATTGACTTAAGAAGTTTTATATTTTTTACATCAGTTTTTTTGGTTTTAATTAGTAATTCGGGGCGAGTTTCTGCAAATATAGGAACTAAAATGAGTCATGCAAATTAGAGATGAGTCATGAAGTTCTTTGGCAAGGGTCAATTCTCTTGAATTAGAAAAATCATATTTATTTTATAACTTTTAACAAGGCTCCTTGGAACACTGCGTTTACTTTTTCAAATTTTAATATACTTAAAAATAAATAACAAAAAACTTGCAAGCTTGCATCAGCCATAAAGATCACACTGAATAAAATGCCGATTATCAGAATATTTTTGTTAGCAGGTCTTATTCTGCTACAATGCTTTTTATGGCTTTAAGAATTTTCTTTGCTACTTTAAAAATAAACTACTGATTATCAGAATATAAAAAAATAAATAAATACCCTCTCAAGCAGCTGCTTGCCACAGAGGTCTGACAGGAGCCTGTCAGTTTATATGCCACAGTAGAAGATCTTAGAGGATGGCAGGACCTCAGCAGAAAACAACACGAACATCCATGCCTTACTCGGGGCTTGAACCCAGAGTCCCGTAGATTATTAGCGAGTGGTTGACTCGGCCACGGGACGGCTATTATCAGAATATATGTGATATAAAATTTATATTATGAATGAACAGTGGCAGATACTAAAGTGCATTTTTTAAACTAACAGCGGCTATTTGAGGTGTGGGGGACACAGAGGTAAATGAAGAATCTCAGAAAGGGGCAATGAGCAAAAAACGTTTGAGAAACACTGCTCAATTATCGCCTCTCTCAATTTTCACTTCATTTAATGAACTATTGCAGCTTCCGCACGGACAGATGGCTTTCTAGAACAAAATATATTTCACACATAATAAAATATTGTATTGAATTAAATAATTATAATTATTTAAAATTTAAATAAATTTTTACTGGTAGCTGAAATATTATTTAATATAGTTAGGTCAAAGAAAATAAATCGAAAAATCTAAGTATAAATATAGCTTCTTTAACTAACATCTATATATCTAAATATATTCGATTAATTAGTGATATGTATATAATTATTAATTGAAGTAAATTGATAAATGATCAAGAAATAATTTCAATTTTTTTTTTGTTTTCTCAGAACTTTCCAGAGTTGCTAGTGTGATGTATTCCATTCTTTTTAGGTAGACAATAATATTTATATAAAAGTATGCATGCATATGTTATATTTATATATATTATATAAAATTTTATAAATAATACTTATATACTTTAATATATTATAACATTTAATTGTATTTTTATTATTAATACTATTACTGATTTATATTGTTATCAATTTAACGAATGGCAACTGAACGTGAGTTCAAAAGATTATTTAGCAACAATAATTCTAAATTAAGGTAATTTATTATAAAAGTATGAATAAAAACATTTATATATACTAAATTCAACTAACACAAATCTTTATCTTCATCAGTATGAAAATAAACCATCAGAAGAATATATCACCTTATCACTATTACTGCAAATAGTAGTTTCTTTAGAATTCTCACAATCTCTACTCAAAGCCTAAAATAAGACTTTTTACAATCCTCAATAAGTGACACAATCATATTTACGAATAAACCTGTAAACTACCAGAATAATCTTACCAATTTCTTAAACAAATTAAATATAACCTGACTACAAATGACTTCCTCAAAGAAGTTTAATAATCAAGTACTCTAAAAATGGGAGGTGGGGGTGGCTCGTAATCTGTAGTTCCCAGTTCGAGTCCCAGCTCGGTCAGTGTTGAGATTTATCTCCGCAAAACTCCCCGCTCTGCCCTTGACCAGTAGGAGACACCGATGGGCTTGGAAAGGCCGCCGTCCGTCGGACGGGACGAAACTCCCCGCTCTGCCCATAGTCAGTAGGGTCAAAGAAGGTCTAAGGAGAAGGCTAGCTTCGCACAAGTGTAAGTGGCGCCGTTCTGCGGAATTTTACCGAAGCTGAACATGGCAAATTGATGTGCAGGCACAAAAACAACGGTAAGGGGCGATCTGCGCATGCGCAGTGCAATCATTTTAGCCCACTGCAGCTATGGTTTGTCTTACTCTTGGTATATATATATATTGCGTTTTAACCAGTGTTTCCAAATGTCTAACAGCCATGGCTGTTTGGCACAGTGGTAACTGACCCTAAAGTTATTCAATGAGTGTTTTATCCAGTTCAGGAGTACATTTTACGATACCTGGAAAAACCGTTGTATGTTTATTTTGAGTAAATTTGCAGAATTTTTAAAATTAATATGTAAATTAATACATTTAATCATCTTGCGAACATGTAAGTCAATGTATGTTGCAGTTTTGTGTTCTCTGGAGCATATCGATGTATATAGGTGTCTGCAGTTTGTTCTAATAGTAAATTTTTTTATGGTTGATACGAGAAGTGCCTGCTGCCATCTATTGACAATTTATACAACTAAGAAACTCGATATGACTTTTATTGAAAATATCTAAAATTCTACAAAATATAATTAAACAAACATGTTATCTCGCATAGAGTCATATATTTCAATTTATTATAATATATTAAATATTGTAGAATATTCAAAATATTAAAATTCTTTTCTTGGGTATAGCTTCTACCTGTTTTACAAAATGGGATTTTATTAAAGAAAATAATTTTAACTCATCCTTGTAAAAAGGAAATTATGATGGTAAAATTTAAGAAATGAACACTTTGAACAGAGCTAAAGTGAATGTAAAATTAGTGATGTGGTGTAAGCCATTGAAAACCTTGCTGGGCGGTGGAAAAATAACAAAATAACGCAAGGAACTGGCTCCTCTCCCTGCCTAGGTGGCTTCAGTGCAATGCACGAATTTGCCATATTTAGAGGGCGCTGCAATCGAAAAGTTTACATTAAGCCTATGAAAGCTAGCTCTCTTCTCCCTTAGACACTCCTTAGTTCTACCGTTTCCATATTTAGTGATCTGTAAAGATGTATATACTCCCAATTCTGTTTTTACATGGATTTTTTTTTTTACACGATTTTTATTTAACACGATTTGGAAAAAAATTCCAATTCTCTTTTTACACCATTTATTTTGATATAATACGGTTCAAACGGCGTCTTTTTAAAAATCTCCATTTGAATTTAATTCTGAAAAAATATTCCTATTCAAGAAACAATTCATGGAATTTACATTTATAAACAAAGATGCCGCTTTTATGGCCACATTTTTAGAAGTAGTTTTAACTTTGAAAATGTACTATAGATACACATTTTGTGCACTGAAATCCACAAAATAAAAACTACACAACAAGTTTTCTTTATTTCATTCTCTCTTTTACTCTATTTCACTACTTCTGCTATATCTATCTGCTGCTATTCTTCTTAATATCTACTGAACGCACCGGCCTAGAGTTACCAGTTGTCAGATGAAAGCTCATATAATGAACGTCGTAAACTACTTGAAATTTTGACCCCACCATCCTCGCCCACCCTTTGATAAGAGCATGGGGAGAGGATCTTCGCCATGCGTTACATCGACATCGTGTTACATTCAAATTAAAGCTTGTGACGTCCCCAATGTCCTGGCCTACTTCAAACACGACTCAAAAAACATGGAGAGGAAAAATATTTTCAATGTTTATGAGTCATATATAGGTAGATTGACAGATTTATTCTCAGAATCTGTAGAAACATTACATTTACGTTTACATGTTTTTACCTTACAATTACAACGAAATATATACAATCTTGCATATCCTATATACAAAACTTTAATACATTACGTCTTTTTTTTATATATGTATATTCTTCTTTACATCGTTTCTTCATTAAAAATCATATTTTCATTCGTACCAATATATATATATAAACATCTAATATTATATTTCATTAATGTTTTATAATTTTACTACATTTTTCAGTATAAATCTGAGAAAAAAATGTTGAATCTTTAACGAGAGTAAAAAACTCGCTTGTGAAAAAAAATTAATAGTTATGTTTTAATGAAAAGGCAACATTATTCCGTTTCACATATTTGTCATATTTTCCTAGCTTCAGATAAAAATCATAAAATAAATATTAACCAATTTGAAAGTTCAAAAACTGCAGTTAAGAATAAATGAAAAGAAAAACTTTATTTAGTAGAAAACAAAGATAAAAATAAAATACTATATTGATTTTGTATATCAATAGATGGTCAAGATCCATTATTGAGCACTTTAATAGCAACTTTGCGGCCAATGAACTTATAATACATTTCATTTTCTTCCTTTTTTCTAAAACATAGTCTCAATTTTTTCTGCACTTTCAATCCATTTTCTTAAATCCTTAAAGGAAATGTTATCACTCCTTATTCCTTTCCTTTCTAATGTCCGCAAGATTTGAACATTAAAATTCTTCCTTATATATTTCAGTACTTGTAATACATATAAATTCCTTATTTGTAAAATACCAAATTCATTATATACATTTCAACGCTTTCAAATTTTCTCAGTTTCATCATGCATCTAATTATGTGGTTCTGCACATAGAGTAATGGTTTGAACTCCACCCTCAAATGAAAGTTTCAAAATATGCACAGTCGTATCAGAATAATATGACCACCCACGGAATCACAGTGTACTCGCCCAGGCGCGTCACAGAGCGCACATGACAAGGTCAACCACACGGAGATATAAGTGGCCGGCCAGGTATTAATTTGACGGACGTTCAAGAAGGAATGATCATCGGCTACTGCGCCAAGGGTGGAAGCATCTCGGAAACAGCAGACTTCGTGGGCTGATCGCAAGGTGCTGTAGTAAGGGTGTACCAAGAATGGACCGCTGGCACACCGTGTTCCTCCAGACGTCAAAACTGTGGAGCTTCAAAAGCCATTGATCAAAGAGGAGAATGTCACCTCCGTCGACAACGGCAATCAACGCGCAACAGTGCAGCAATTGACTACTCAAATGAACGCTGAGGCACCCAGGTACGCATCCCCGATAACAGTAGAGTGAACCCTCTTACGCATGGGTCTCCGGAATCAACGCTGCATAAAGGCACCCATGTTAACCAAGGTCCATCAGCAATGACTCCAGCAGTTCGCACGGGACTACCGTCATTGGACAGTGGAAGTGTGGAAAAAGGTTGCCTTCTCTGACAAATCGAGATTTCTACTCCACAGTAATGATACGACGTCAGAAACACGAGAACAACACCCGGACACGCTTCTTGTTTAAGTACAGGTCGCCAGTGGCAGTGTGCATGTATGGGGGATGTTTTTCTGGTATGACCTGGGACCGCTGGTACCATTGGATGGGTCCCTGAACGCCAATGGCTACCTGTCCATCCACGCTGACCACATGCATCCCTTCATGCTGGAGGTTTACCTTGGTGGTGATGGTATTTACCAACAGGACAATGCACGCTGCTATGTCACTAAGGAGGTGCGTGACTGGTTCCAGGAACACGACAGCGATGTGTTCTCCCTTGTCTGGCAAATTCGCCAGACCTCAATCCCATAGAGCACTTGTGGGACCATTTGGATCGACAGGTTCGGCATGCGGAACCACAACCACGTCATTTCCGGAACCACTGTGCTCTGCTGGAATCCGAATGGGCACATGTGCCTCTGGCAACCTTCCAGGGCCTCATTGCGTCCATGCCACATCATCTCGGCACTGTCATCCGGGCCAACGGTGGTTATTCCCATTATTATGTAGGTGGTCATGTTATTCTGATACGACTGTGTATAGTAACAATATATATATATATATACATTGGTTTCCATAAATTAAAGAAAAATGGGAAAAATCCCGATAATTCGCCAAAACATTGTGTGAGCCTCACCAATCTTGTTCATGCAACCAGCAAAGTAATGCCGAGTGAACATATTGTATGCAAATTAGTATAAGTTGTGTGAATTTGAGTAATCGGATAGCGGCATAAAAACGGGTGTTTCCAAGTGGATTGTTATTTTGCGTGGTAAATGTGAGTAAAGAAATTCCAAATAGCCATTTTGTAGGAATGACCTCGAAACATCATTTGCCAAGTGCACTGTGGTGGGGAGCTATTGGCCGGTTCGAAGCGGGCTAAAATCAATCAGACATGGCACGATGGCTGAATGTGAGTCCTTCTGTGGTCCATAGACTGTGAAATGAATTTCTTAGCACAGATTCCACGTCTCAGAGGTTTAGCCGAGGAAGAGCCAGAGTTACGACTGCAGTAAAAGACCGATATTTGCGATTAATAGCACGAAGGAGCAGGACATCTACTCCCTGTCAGTTACAATCCTCTCTTGCAGCAGCCACTGGAAGGGTTGTATTAGCGTCTTCTGTGCGCAGAATTTTGGTATTTTGGTATGTGCTCCAAATAGTAGGAAATAAATCTACATCATATCGATGATGGAATCAGTCACTGAGTTTCGTATTCGCTTCAAAGGAATATAGGGCACCTATTGAACAAGATTGCCAGTGCCCTATCTTCCTTTGCAGTGAATACGATTTCAGTGACTGATTGCACCATCGATATGCTTGAATTTTGTTTTCTTTTTTAGGGCATTACAGGAAGATAGGTATTTCTTAATTTATTTAATTTTTTTTCAAGTTCTTCTCTCACTTTCAGTTTGCTAACGATAGTTAAAGCAACCTGATTTCTTTTTATCCGTTCTTCAAATGCTTAAGATCCATAGTTTTAAAAAGGATCTTTTTGTCCAATTAAATAGCAGAGCACAAATTATGCGCTATAAGAAAAGCACCCGTAAACTCACAGCAATCTGTCCACCAATCGGGATTAGAAGACATGCGGATTAGCTGTAACCAGGCTTACGAGGTTTACTTATTTGGAAATTTTTATCATCAACAAATCTAATTGGAAATAAAATATTAATGAAGTAATAAAAGAGATTAATAGAGCAATATGTAGTTATTGGGAATTTCTTTCATATTTTGACTTTGAAATCATTCATTAAGCGTGGATTAAACGATATATTAATCATATAATAGAAAGTTCTCAAAAATTAATAGATATGCTATTGGAATGATGTCTGCCGGATGGTTTAGTGAAAAGCTCTGACGCCACGTCAAGGCACCACCCATGTCAGAGTGTTTTGCTCTAACCTGGAGAAAACCCCTCCACACATAGGCAGCAAGTGTGGAAGGAAAAAGAGGGATCAAGATGCTAAAAAGCATCAATTAAAGCATGAATTAGAATTTATTTTCAGTGCTTGCTGTCATCGGTACAAGACCAGAGATAAAACACCTTTATTTATCTACTACCAACTCTCCTGTAGCACCTTCGCGTAATTTTGTTACAAGGAAACTGCATTGTCATCTACTTTATTTCCGTTAACACAGATTTTGCCGCCCTATGTCTCACGTGATATTCGTCCGCACGATCCAAATTTCCAGCACAGCGTCCCCTGTTTGCCACAGTGATTGGTTTAAAAATCAGGATCCCACTTGGCCCGTGGCTTCGTCTCTACACAAATTGTGACAGCTCGTGTCTCACTTTTAATCTGCATATTCTGTTGTTTCCTACACTAATGGTCACTTTTGTGTATTCTTCCGTCCCTCCGACATTTTACTCAGTTTGAACACGAAAAATTTAATGGTGATGCAAAGGTCATTGCTCACTCGGCGCTCTCTCTCAGAGCCCATGGCAAACGATCGAGATAATTATTTCATCAGATTTTGGCATTCTGTTATTCCCGATGTACTTTACCGAAAAGTCCCCAATTTCGTAGGCATATTCCTCCTACCTGACCTTACGTTTGGTTAGAAAATCAAGTTCCTAACTGCAATGGAACGCCTAAATAATGATTTTGGAAATGTGGGGAATCTGGCAACGTCAGCAGATTTAAATGTTATTTTAACTCTTTACTTTCACAGTTAGCGAGCAATAAATGGCAACAATAGATTTGACAGCGATTATCGTTTCCCATAATAATAGCATGGTACATAACTTTGCCTCTAGCAAGCTCCCCTTTTGGACGTTCGACTTGATATTTGGCATTGCAATCCGGACCACAGTCAGCAACGTTATCTGAAAATTTGCAGCCTCTACGTTGAATTCCAAATGAGTTATGGCTGCCACAGGCACAACAGACACCTTCTTTTGTTATATAGATTTAAATGGGCAAATAAAATTGGGCAAATTTTTTAAATCCACGACCCTCCTATACAACAGGCTTTTATTTGGTAGGTAGCATGTTGCTAGTGATCAACATCTTAGAAGAACCATTTTGACAAACATATAGAACAGAAAAACCGAGAAATGATGAACGAAAATCGTACGAAAATTGAAATGTGAAAGTTTTATCGAAAACTACCGCCCGATTTATAATACAATTTAATATAAATGGATTCATTTCGTGGTATCATTACTCTTTAGATCTGTCTATAAATAATATCGATCACAGATATATCATTATGATATATCTAAAAATTAAAGAAAAATAGATTTTATTCGGAATGTATAAATACAGGGATTGAGAGATGAATGGTTGTTCTGGAACTGTTCACGATCAGCAACAAGTTTAAATTTCAGTAAGACTTTTGACTCTGTTGATCGTTATAATTTGTAGTTTAACGATAGCAGGTTAAGATGATGGAATTGTTGTCGCCAATCCTGGCATCAATGAACATAAGAATTTTATCAGAGGAAAGATATTGACCAACTCGGAGATGTTTTCAATAATGTGATTTGTTCCGAATTATTATTTGAAGCCTTGACAAAAGATACGTAAATTAACTAGCATTAATAATGGTTCTATAATAAAGACTGCTAGTACGTCTTTCATAGTTGCTTCAGCAGTCTCAAAATTAAGGTTACAAAAAATCACCAGATGCAGATGAACTGCTGAAAACTGGAAGGAGTCGGTGGTCGTATGAATGAAATATTGAATATTTTCTGTAATAAAGGTATCGTTTTAAATGATTTTATTTGATTTATAATTATTCCCATTTTCAATCAGAAAATGTTATCTTTGTTCTTATTTTGATTACTACGGTATCAGTCTGCATTCTGTTCCCGATAAATTGTTTTCCTCTTTTCTACAAAAACCAGCTAAACATTTGTTTTACTGAAACAATTTATAGAAAAATGTTTACAGTTTCAAAGTATGGCTTTACGTATTTTAAACGTTTGCTGCCTCTTGATCGACATAGTGTGTGGTTAGTCATCCAAAGGGCGAGATTAAGGTTATCTGGTCTTCAGGGTTGGGGTACTTAGGAATTTTTGGATCTCTAATGATATCAAAAGGTAGGGAGGGCGTTAATCTGCAGCGTACCAGGTTTCTCAATCTGCAGTTCCCAGGTTCAAGTCCCAACTGGGCCAGCGTTGAGATCTATTTCCGCACCGATGGACTTGGAAAGGCTACCGTACGTCGGATGGGACGTTAAGTCGTGGCTCCGTGTGCGGGATTTGGGTTGTTTTACCTCTGAGCGGCATTTTTTTGTACACCATATGCTAAATAGCCAGGTCACAAGGACCCCGAAGGTTCAGAGAAGGTTGGGGGAGGGGACCCACTGGAACAGCTGTTGGGAGACAGATGGTAGCCTCCCGTCAAGGCCATCCAGCGTGTTCTTTAACGTGGACATGGTATGGCTCTCCCGCACACGGGACCACGGTTTAATGTCCCATCCGACGGGCGACGGCTTTTCCAAGCCCATCGGTGTCCCCTACTGACCGAGGGCAGGGCGGGAAGTTTTGCGGAGATTTTATCTCCGCTTTTAATCTCAACGCTGACTCAACTGGGACTCGAACCTGGGAACTGCAGATTACGAGCCTGGCCCATGTGCGGGAGACATGGGCCAGGCTCTCGCACATGGACGTTAAAGAACAGGCTAGATAGCCTAGACGGGATGCTGCTATATGTCTCCTAATAGCTGTTCCTCCCCCAATCTTCTCTGAGCCCTCGGGGTCCTTGTAACCTGCCCATTTAACACATTATATGCAAAAACGTTCCATCTGAGGTAAAACAACCCAAGAGGTACTAGAAATGAATCATAATTAAGTAACCAAGTAAATAAGTAAGCTAAAAGAGAGCACTTTAACTTAATAAAAGTAACATTTACATTTTCGAAAATCTTTCGAAAACATTTACATTTTCGAATATTTTTTTTTACTCTTATGAAATTGGTTAACTAAATGTGTTCAAACCTTCATGATATATTTTGTAAAAGTTAATTCGCTCTCAATGCTTAAATGGTTAGCAAACAGTTGGTGACAAGGAATAACTAAGGCGGAAGTTGGCTCATTCGGTAGCGCTCTTATTCGAGTTGCAGCGTTAAGTATTTTCTTTTCTAAACCTTTCGTTTCTGAGAAAGGCGATTCTGATGGGTTGAAAAGGCCACCGTCCGTCTGATGGGACGTTAAACTGTAGCCCCTTATCTAGGAGAGAGTCTGTGCACGTTAAAGAGCACTTTAGGTGGCCTGTCTCCTAACGGCCGTGCAGTGGGTCCTCTTTCCTAAACCTTCCCTGAGCCTTTGGGGGGTCCTTGTAACCTGTCATTTAGCCCATTGTGGGCAAAAAAAGTGCACACAGGTAAAACAACCCACCCAAGAAAAACTCTTAAATGTAAGAAAAAAAAGTTAATATTTTTTAGAAAAATTCGCTTTAGCAATGAATTCTATTTCTAAGGACAATTCTTGAGAATGAAAAGCAGAATGATATTTGAATATTAATTAAGTAGTTCTGTGTCCAAAGTGGGAAGAAAGTTATTAGAAAAGTAATCCTGCCTGTTTGGGAACAAGTGAATTTCACCGGACCAAGTATTCTGTTTCCTTGCGTGAAAAGTAAAATAAACTAAAATTGATTTTAAAGAGATCCTTATGGGATCAGCAATGGTTTGTTTACTTACCTGTTGAAACTGCTGAATCAGACCACTTTCTGGACGATGCTGGAACAAGCCGAGGCCTGGAGTCAAATGTCCGTTCCGATGGTTAAAGGCAGGAAGTAGCTTTGCGTAACAATGCAGGAATTGACTTTTGACGCAACCGATCTTTACTTAACCATGCAACAATGTGAACTGTATCGATTTTTCTCTCTTGCGGGCCAAAAATGAAGCGGTGTTAACAATGCCTTCTTAAAGTTGGTATAAGGATTTGTTTGAGAGGGCAAACACAGCGAGGTTCAAAAAGTAAATTTTTTTTTGCTGATGTAGGTCATTCGAAAATCAGAGTTGGGTTGTTTTACCTCTGAGCGGCACTTTTTTTGCACACCATGGGCTAAATGGACAGGTCACATGGACCCCGAAGGCTCAGAGAAGGTTGGGGACTCACTGGAACCGCCGTTGGGAGACAGATGGTAGCCTCCCGTCAAGGCCATCCAGCGTGTTCTTTAACGTGAACAGGGTATGGCTCTCCCGCACACGGGGCCACGGCTTAACGTCCCATCCGACGGACGGCGCCCTTTTCAAGCCCATCGGTGTCCCCTAATGACCGTGGGCAGGGCGTGGAATTTTTGCGGATATAAATCTCAACGCTGACCCAGCTGGGACTCGAACGTGGGAACTACAGATTATGAGCCTGACGCGCTAACGACTGAGCCACCCCTGCCCCGAAAAATCAGAGGAAGGAGTAGTATCTGTATGATAATATGCAGCGCACTCTTATTGTAACTGTTATTACATTACATTGTTATTTGTAACATTCATTCTGGTAGTAGACATTAGATATTTATTCCCATTGAATAGACAAGTTATACATTTCTTATGAAGAATTTTGCGTAACATATTTTCTAAAAATTATGTATTCAACTTTAGGAATTTAATTAATATAGTAGTAGTAGTATTTTTATTTTCTATAATTGTTAATAGTATAAAAGCAGGAAACTTGATGCTTTTGATTCTAGATGCTTACGCAGTATTTTGGGCATTAGGTGGTTCAACTTTGTAAGTAATGATGAGGTTAGGAAAAGGAGTCGATAATCTCCTTTAAATAGCATATTGGGCAGAGAAAACTCCGTTGGTTTGGTCATGTTGGCCGTAAGGATAATTATAGAACACTGAATAGGGTTATGAAGAGTGTGCCTCAAGGCCTCAGAAAGAGAGGGGAAACCTAGGATGCGTTGGGCCGACAATGTCAAACAGGACCTTATTAGAATTGGTGTGCAGTGGCCAGATGCAGCAGATGTAACTCAGGACAGATATGCTTGGAGAACTAAATTGTACGGTTTGGTTGGACTTCCGTAGCCCATGGCTGCTTGAGGATGATGATGATAAAAGCAGATTTTGGCATCTCAAAAGAGTAGATTCGTTCGTGAGATCTTCATAGAGAAACAATTTAAATTGTCAACAACAGATGTGAGACTGAAGAAAACACACACAAAAAAATAAATCAGGAACAAAATAAAAATGCGAATAAAATTTCTAGTAATCCAAAAAGTGCAAAAAAAATAACTATGCCTAGAATTTTAATGCAAAAAGGAAAAGGTTCCACATCATTTAGTTTCAAAATGTAATTCATGATAACTTTACTAAACTTAAAAAATAATTGTTTTAGAACATCAGGAAAAGTCACCTGTTCTATGGATAGATCACACAAATTTGAAAGTGTTTCAATAAATTTTTCTCGAAGCAGATTTTCCACTAACCCCTGTGCGTATTATTGGACTTAAGAAAACAAGAAATTGCCGCAGCTGAAGATCGTCATTTATAGTCTGCGTTTCTTTGAACTACATCTTTGTTCAAATTCCGTGCATTTTTGGAAAAATAATCGTTAAATAAATTTGGAAATTTACGCGGGTCATTATTATATTTAATTGTACAAGAGCAATTTTCTTTCTCTTTAAAGTTAACACAAATTTAGTTCATTATGTTCCACTGCTTTTTCAGATGTTTGCCGACTGTAGAAAATTTATTCGTAAAATATTGCGATTTTGTTTCTCTTGCAACACTAGTGAAAAAATTTCGGTAACGGGAAAAGGACTGTTTAAGAGCTGTTTCTAAAAGACTCTTCTTCATTTTTATACACAGGCAACGTGGCCAAACCAAAACAATCTCTCCCTACTAATTCTTAAGGTACTGTTCAAAAACTGGCTGTGTTGGGTTGTTTACCTGTAGCGGCACTTTTTTGCCCACCATGGGCTAAATGGCCAGGTCACATGGACCCCGATGGCTCAGAGAAGGTTGGGGGAGGGGACCCACTGGAACAGCTGTTGGGAGACAGATGGCAGTCTCCCGTCAAGGCCATCCAGCGTATTCTTTAACGTGCACAGGGTATGGCTCTCCCGCAGACGGAACCACGGCTTAATGTCCCATCCGACGGATGGAGGCATTTCCAAGTCCATCGGTGTCCCCTACTGACCGTGGGCAGGGCGGGGAATTTTGCGGAGATAAATCTCAACGCTGACTCAGCTGGGACTCGAACCAGGGAACTACGGATTACGAGCTGCTACCGACTTAGCCACCCCCCGCCCCAAAAAAGCTGGCGGTGACGACTACGTCGAACATCATTGTTATTTACATAACAAACCTATTAATACTCACTATAGTGCGTAAACATGTATGAATACTGAATATACTGCATAACAACGAGTTTTAGAGAAGAGGCTACACTGTTATAAAAATCTAAGTTTTAGCCTTAAGAGAAAATTTCTGTTTTTCCACACTTTTCTCAAATTTTAGCAGTTTCATTTGCAACGCCGTTTTTTTCTGTTGTCTCCTGTCGAAATCCACAATATCTGCCACCAGCATAGCTCGGATGATTTGTGCCCGGGGACAAGTGAAGCACTTAAGTTCGGCACTTCTTTACCTCATTTACTTATGTATATAAGTATTTATATATTTCGATATGCATTGACACAAAGTAAATGTAAGGGACCTCCCCACAATTACTAGACTAGAAACCCAGTCTCTCAGCGTGGAGACGCAGATAATCGGCTTCCGGTCAGCTACAAGGATCAATGCCGCTAAAGGTCAAGGTGGAGAGGGGAAGCATGATGAGTGAGGCTGTCTGAGGCAATCAAGGAGGATTAAATCGCAAACTGATGCAAAGCTAAGCTAATGTGTTAAGCCCAGGGGGCTTGTGAGATGCTTGGAGAGAAGAGGAAAAAGGAGACAAGGAAGAACGGCTCCGAAGCATTGAGGTCGTAGTGAAGTCCGCTGTGTTCGAGTGCTGTTATATATCTTCTTTTGATCTGTTTTGAGTTCTGATATCGAGAGATTCACATTGGATTTTCTAGCTGCTGTCCCCTTACGAAATCTTAACTGAATTTTGGGTTCGTTGTGACATAGTCATTTAGCCCATTGTCTGCGCTAGAGTGCTGTTGAAAGGTAAAACAACCCAAACAATTAACGAAATGGATCGGTTTCAACATCTTAGTTCGCTCGGAATTAATCTGCAAGTCTGTTGTACATACTTGATCATCAAAGCCTGTTGTACATACTTGATCATCAAAGCCTGTTGTACATACTTGATCATCAAAGCCTGTTGTACATACTTGATCATCAGAGCCTGTTGCACATATTTGATCATCAGAGCCTGTTGCACATATTTGATCATCAGAGCCTGTTGCACATATTTGATCATCAGAGCCTGTTGCACATATTTCATCATCAGAGCCTGTTGCACATATTTCATCATCACAGCCTGTTGCAAATACTTGATCATCATACCTGTTGCACATACTTGATCATCAAAACTTGTTGCACATACTTGATCATCAAAGCCTGTTGCACAACTTGATCATCAAAGCCTGTTGTACATACTTGATCATCAAAGCCTGTTGTACATACTTGACCATCAAAGTCTGTTGTACATACTTGATCATCAAAGCCTGTTGTACATACTTGATCATCAAAGCCTGTTGTACATACTTGATCATCAAAGCCTGTTGTACATACTTGATCATCAGAGCCTGTTGCACATATTTCATCATCAGAGCCTGTTGCACATATTTGATCATCAGAGCCTGTTGCACATATTTGATCATCAGAGCCTGTTGCACATATTTCATCATCAGAGCCTGTTGCACATATTTCATCATCAGAGCCTGTTGCACATATTTCATCATCACAGCCTGTTGCAAATACTTGATCATCATGCCTGTTGCACATACTTGATCATCAAAACTTGTTGCACATACTTGATCATCAAAGCCTGTTGCACAACTTGATCATCAAAGCCTGTTGTACATACTTGATCATCAAAGCTTGTTGCACATACTTGATCATCAAAGCCTGTTGCACATACTTGATCATCAAAGCCTGCTGTACATACTTGATCATCAAAGCCTGTTGTACATACAGCAGAAGTTGTACATCAAAGCCTGTTGATCATCAAAGCCTGTTGTACGATGAAACTCATCAACGACTTTAATGATAGAGTTCATCTCCGAACATCACTTTCCAAATGAAACAAGCATTAGCATAATTTAAATGGAATACTTTTAGATTTCTGGATCAGTGATCTTCAAAATTTCTCACTGAAAAACTCTTTGAAAAAACCACGTAGATTCTATTTATTTTTATTTTAAACTTGTAGCATAGACGTAATAGCTTCACTAATGCCAACTTAAGTAACAAATCCAGATTAAATTTAATTGTTTTTTTTTGCAAGAAAAAAATAACAACGTTGTAGTGACCATAGAAAGATATTTTCAGTTTTATTTACGTGCATTGCAAGTTGACGAATCCTACTCTAATCTGATGAATACTGCATCTAAGATCCCAATCTCTCCTTTCTAAAACTTTCCCCGGAAATTAATCAATCGCAAAATAACACGATAAACGCGACGAAACACGGTCTTATCCATCACCTGTTCTAACACTAAATTAATCACTTCAAGCCTTAACAATTTTAACAAACGACTATAAGCTGAAGGTAAATTAACAGAATCTTAATTAATAGTTTAACCGCAAGGTTACCTTAATGTAGTAACAAGAAAACCATCTCCCCCCCCCCTCCCGCTTACACAGAACACCCAACCACCATCGGGTGATTAATATAAAGAAGAAAATTATACTAAAGTGGGAACATCTGATCTTACAGAGCCGAAGGGACCGTTTAGCAAGGTTGAGTTGTGTTACCTCTCAGCGGTACTTCCTTTGCACACAAATGGGCTAAATGGCCAGGCCACAATAACCCCGAGAGTTTAGAGAAGCATTGATGAAAGGGGATGCACTCGACAGCTGTTAGGAGACAGATGGTAGTCTCCCGTCAAACCCATCCAACTGATCTTTAAAGTTCACAGGATATGGCTCTCCCGCACACGAGGCACGGTTACAGTCCCATCTGACGGACGGCGACCTGTCCAAACCCATCGATGTACCCTGTATTTAGCAAGGGATCCGTATATCATGAGTCAAGTCATTCCTACGATGTAGGGGAGAGGGGGTGGCTCAGTCGGTAGCGCACCAGGCTCGTAATCTGCAGTTCCCGGGTTCGAGCCCAGCTGGATCAGCATTGAGATTTATCTCGGCAAAACTCACCGCCTTGTCTACGGTCAGTAGTGATACTGCTGGGCCTTGGAAAGGTCGTCGTCCGTCGGATGGGACGTTAAGCCGTGGCCCCGTGTGCGGGAGAACCATACCCTGTGCACGTTGAAGAACACGCTGGTTGGCCTTGACGGGAGGCTAACATCTATCTCCTAACAGCCGTTTCATTGTGTCCAATCCCCCAATCTTCTCTGAGCCTTCGGGGTCCTTGTGACCTGGTCATTTAGCCCATTTGTGTGCAAAGAAAGTACCGCTCAGAGGTAAAACAACTCAACCCAACCTACGATGTAGCAACGGCAGATACGATCGCCAGGACCTTTCAGAAGAAAGAAGAGGAGGGGAGGGAAGGGGGGTCCTGGACCTCTCCTGCCCGAAAATCAGGTCATCTTGTACGAAATCTCAAACTTGTCTGCCTGCTTTGAAATCCCAAACAATTAGCCCCATAGTATACGACCGACATTAAAATTAGATTTAAAAAACAACTACATTATTTCATTTCATTCCATACAGAATATCCTTTTAACCTTTCCTGTTCGGTGGAATATTTTAGAAATTGAGAAACCTTTCTTCTCCGGATCCCCCCCCCCCCTCTGGGACTATATAATCGAAACCTCCCCGAAACTAAATTCTCGAGCCTCCTTAAAACTAATTCCTGGGGGGGGGGGGGGTGTATAATGGTCATCTGAGCCTCAAACTCAAAGGGACCTTAAATTTTTATGCTTGTTAATTTTTCGATATTTGATACAACAGTAAAAGTTGCGATTTAAAAGAATACATTTTTTTTTAATTGACGAACCTCGGATAAGGCACGGATGTTTCTTTTCTGGTGTCTTTCTGCTGAGATCTCTCCTTACACTTTACATACCTTTTTTACTGCACATTACAATAACAAGCTCCTTTTGGAGTTGCTTGAGGGCTAAAAGCATTTATGCAGATTTTACTAAATTTTAATTATAAATATTTTAAATAATAATAACTTGATTTTCATTTTGGCTAGCGGTGTCAAAAGTTGAAAATGACCTACGCGTCTCTGGACCTGTGAGAGCAGGCACGTGCTCAGGATTTAATTTCGAGAGGAGGGGAGAATTTTGTTTTGGGGAGGTCCGAGAATTTAGCTTCGGAAGAGGGGGCATCTGAAAATAAGATGAGTAGGGTTTTCCAGTTACTAAAATATTCCACCGAAAAGGAAAGGTTAAAATAATATTCTATACGGAATGAGATTTTATAGTTGTTTTTTTTCTAATCTAATTTTTGTAGAGAGATTTTATAGTTGCTTTTTTTTATGTAATTTCTGTGTCGGATATAAAATGTGGGGCTAAAATGAAATTATATAATTATACAAAGACAAATTGTTTTGAATTTCAAAGCAAGTAGACAATTTTAATTTTGAGATTTAATATAAGGCAACAAGATTTCCGGGAGGGGATTATGACATTCCGGACTCCTCCCCCCCCCCCTGGTACATCCCTGTGTGAGAAGACCTGCCGTTCTACATTCATAAACTGGAAGAACGCATATCGCCTCTAGCGCATGTGAAAATCTCGTTTTCAAAGAGAATGAAGTTTTTCCTTTGCCTGCTCTTTCACTCCTTAACAGTTTTAATTTGAGCTAGCGGATGATGGGTAAATGTAAATAGAATATTATATTAATTATACAACGTAAAAGTATTCGTCTTTTAATTTTTAAATTTAAAAAGTTGCATTTTCCGCAGCTCTCTCAGAAAAATGAGTAGATTATTGTTTAGTGGAATATCTTTTAAAAAACTACCACTAAAGTTTCAAATTTTTACTCTATATATTATTTGAAAAGAGCAACAATAATTCTACCAAAGAAGGTCTAAGGATAAAAAGGCTAGCTTCGAACAAGCGTAAGTGGCGCCGTTCGGCGGAATTTAACCGAAGCTGAACGTGGCAAATTGATGTACAGGCACAAAAGCAACTGTAAGGGACGATCTGCGCATGCGTAGTGCAATCATTTTAGTCAATGCAGCTATGGTTTGTCTTACTATTGGTATGTATATTGCGATTTAACCAGTGTTTCCAAATGTCTAACAGCCATGGCTGTTTGGCACAGTGGTAGCTGACCCTAAAGTTATTCAATGAGTGTTTTATCCAGTTCAGGAGTACATTTTACGATACCTGGAAAAACCGTTGTATGTTTATTTTGAGTAAATTTGCAGAATTTTTAAAATTAATACATTTAATCATCTTGCGAACATGTATGTTGCAGTTTTGTTTTCTCTGGAGCATATCGATGTATATAGGTGTCTGCAGTTTGTTCTAATAGTAAATTTTTTTATGGTTGATACGAGAAGTGCCTGCTGCCATCTATTGACAATTTATACAACTAAGAAACTCGATATGACTTTTATTGAAAATATCTAAAATTCTACAAAATATAATTAAACAAAACATGTTATCTCGCATAGAGCCATAAATTTCAATTTCTTATAATATATTAAATATTGTAGAATATTCAAAATATTAAAATTCTTTTCTTGAGCATAGCTTCTACCTGTTTTACAAAATGGGATTTTATTAAAGATAATAAATTTAACTCATCCTTGTAAAAAGGAAATTATGATGGTAAAATTTAAGAAATGAACACTTTGAACAGAGCTAAAGTGAATTTAAAATTAATGACGTGGTGTAAGCCATTGAAAACCTTGCTGGGCGGTGGAAAAATAACGCAGGGAAATGGCTCCTCTCCCTGGCTAGGTGGCTTCGCTGCAATGCACGAATTTGCCATATTTAGAGGACGCTGCAATGCACGAATTTGCCATATTTAGAGGACGCTGCAATCGAAAAGTTTACATTAAGCCTATGAAAGCTAGCTCTCTTCTCTCTTAGACACTCCTTGGTAGAGTATACCGATGGGCTTGGAAAGGCCGCCGTCCGTCGGATGGGACAAAACTCCCCGCTCTGCCCATGGTCAGTAGGGGACACCGATGGGCTTGGAAAGGCCGCCGTCCGTCGGATGGGACAAAACTCCCCACTCTGCCCATGGTGAGTAGGGACACCGATGTGTTCGGAAAGGCCGCAGTCCGTCGGATGGGACAAAACTCCCCACTCTGCCCATGGTCAGTAGGGGACACCGATGGGCTTGGAAAGGCCGCCGTCCGTCGGATGGGACAAAACTCCCCACTCTGCCCATGGTCAGTAGGGTACACCGATAGGCTTGGAAAGGCCGCTGTTTGTCAGATGGGACAAAACTCCCCGCTCTGCCCATGGTCAATAGGGGATATCGATGGGCTTGGAAAATCCGCCGTCCGTCGGATGGGGCGTTAAACCGTGGCCCCGTGTGCGGGAGAGCCATACCCTGTGCACCTTATTAAAGAACCCGCTGGATGGCCTTGACGGGAGGCTATCATCTGTTTCCCAACAGCTGTTCCAGTGGGTCCCCTCCCCCAACCTTGTCTGAGCCTTCGGGGTCCATGTGACGTGGCCATTTAGCTCATGGTGTGCAAAAAACTGCAGCTCAGAGGTAAAACAACCCAACTCTAAAACTGCAGTTAAGTGTACTGGTCTCTCAGAACCAGTTTTTTTTTAGATGTTGATCACCACGCATCTGACGATGAATTCTTCCTACAGAAAATTTAAGTCAGCTCTACTTCCTCGACTAACTTTCACGTCCTTGCCTAATCTCTAAGTATATTCAGAAACTTCCCTAACAAAACTTTTTATGCTAATTTAGTTAGTGAAAAATAAAAACACGCATTCCAACACTACCTGTGATGTCCCCTGATGTTCAGATCCTGTCAGACTGTGACAGATGTGATGTCTCGGGGGTTCGGATTCTTTCAGACTGGGCCAGAAGTGATGACTTCCCTTCACAGGATCTTGATTGACTGAGCCAGAATGTCGTGACCTCTAGATTCAGATGCGATGACCCAGTCCACACAGGAGAGAGGGACGATGTAATTGTTTCTTAATTCATTTTGGTGAAACTTACAGGTTCGCGGGTTTTTAGGCCCGTACCACTGTATGCTTCAACTTTGCTGCGTTGAATGAAGAATAACAATGGTCCATCAATTACTGCACGAGAGTTATATAGGGACGACACAATTTATTAATAATATGTACAGCTACGTGCTGGGAATGAACTCCACTCCGTGGGCCTTTGCTGCTTCACGCTGTGGTTCCTTCTGAATTCACAAAACTACTATCGAATTCACCGCTCAACTCCGTGAGTCTTTGCTGCTGCAAATATTACTATAATGAGGTGGAGAATTGCACACTCTGCAATTTCTCACTTTACAGACCTCAAACTCGGCGAAAGGATAACCACCTATGCCCACACTGTGGCTCCTCCTGAACCACAAGAATAAACAATAAGATTCTCCAAGAATCTGGATTCCCTCTTGGAATCGCACCCTCACTCACTCCAATAGTCACGCACATCACGAATTCATTGTTGCTCGTTCACCTCTCGTAACAATATTTTAAGAATATGTAAATACCTCTCCGAAACTGGAAATACTTCAAAGTTTAGAGTATTACTTCTATTATTCAACTCAGTTATTCCATCACTCATTAAGGAAAGATGAAAATAGTGTTTTGCTCTCCATTACTACACTTGAAATTCTCAAAGTTACAAGTATTAGTTCCTTTTCATAGCTGCAAATGTATCTACCTACCCTCAGGTTTTGGTTTGATTTATAGAAGAAAAATATTTTCTTATCCAGAATGGAAAATGCTAACACATAAGAACCGATCTACTGGTAAAATAAGAAGGAAAATAAAAGTGTTTTCCTGGCATATTGCATTGAAAACGCTGTAAGAAAATTCTTAAAAATATAATTAAATTAACAAAAAATCAATGAATTATTTATTTAGAGTTTATTATTATTATTATTTATTTTTTATTTTATTAATAATTTTTAAATTTTTAAATTAAAATTAAAGTAACTAAATTTTTTCACACAAAAAACATCTCGCACACTTTGGAAATTCAGGCCATTTGCGCTCTCTTTTTTTCTATTCTATTTTGTTGTAAAGAGCATAAGCTATCCTTCAATTATCTTAAACTAATTGCAGTCATGCAAAAATTGAAGAAAATTATCTAATTCTCACTCTTTTTAAATTTCGAAAAATGTCCTAGATATTTTCCCCCATATTGAGGAAAACCGAAAACTTTTTGCAATTTTTTCAAATATTACATTTTTGTCAGTGAACGATTTGTTAAAACAGTTGTGTTTTATCTTTTGAAATAAATTTTCATGAGTAACAAGAGTTAAAGTTAAATATTTAAACTTACATAATTCTTTAAATATTAAACCAAATATTGAGAAAAAAATACTTATTTAAAGAAATTCGAGTGAGATCTTCAACTTATCTCTGGTAACATTTTTATCATACGAAACTTATTTTCAAAGTTTGAAAGCTGTGAATGTAGTTTTGCATTCACGTAACTTGAAAGCGTCCAGTTACGTTTCGTAATACAGTTAATGTCTATGATTCTGTGAATCTTCAGTATCAAAAGCAAACTATTGTTGAAACATATCTATTGTTTTGTCTATCAAAGTTTTAATGTAACCATTTGTAAATTTCATTTTAGACCTAAACATGAATACCATCCAGTCATTGATAAAGCTGAAATGATGAATACCATCCAGTCATTGAAAAAGTCATTGATAAATACCATCCAGTCATTGATAAAGCATTTTCATTTAATTCAGACTTTAAGGCATTTTCAGCAACCGGGTCCACGATTTCACTACTTGGAACAACCGAATGATTGGCCAACAGTTGAAAGATGACACAGAAACTATTATATGACAAACCTGTTAAGAGCTGTAAAATTTCGAATAAGACATTTGTTACAAGAATAATCACGCTGTGTCAAATACAATGACAAAATACTATTTACAAAGGCTATCCCCTTTAAGACAAAAAAATTGGGGTGGATCTTGCTCTAGTAATATTGAACATTTTGTATCCTAACATTTTTAAATGATTTCCATAGGGACATAAAATGTAGAGGAAGCATATGTTTCATTATATAACTTAGAACATCGTTATAAATACCACGAAATTCTTTGTATCTAGTGTTTTTAAGAATAAAAAAAAAAGCTTGAAAATCTGTTCTAAGTTGTTTTTACTACATTCCTTGGATGGAAAAATAACAAGTTGGATACTAGATGCGCGAAAAAGAATTTAAACAATTACTAGTTGACTTGAGAAGAGAGAAAAGTGGGAATCCTCCGATTTCTCAAGAGAAATCTGTCTCCTCTTTTGTATTGATCGCTTTATCAATGACTGGATAGTATTCATGTTTAGGGAGAAATCAAATAGGGAAGCTGAATAGATTTGTTTTCCATCTAATATAGTGGTTCTCAAAGGGTATGCCGTGAAATTTCGGATGATACTGCAGATAAAAGGAAATTTATAAACCATTTTGTTGCTATTTTCTGCCACTGATTCTCTAATTTTTTCCGTTTAATCGAAACCTTATCCATGTTAAATCTTAATGTTTAAACCGAAATTAACACAAAACATGCCAATAACACGTTTGGCGTATGCATTAACATCAATACTCCTCAGAACTTGAACAGAATAGCTCTGCGTTTACTATAGAAACTATTATTATTGAAGATAAACTGTCTATGCTAGAGTGTCCTGTGGTGATGCTAACTTTAATTTTTAGCTTTCCGCGAGTATTCACGGCGAAAAATAGTGTGTCGTGTGTAAAAAAGTGAGAATCACTGATCTAATCGATGGAAGAGGTATACCAGCCTATGTCTAAAGTGAAAAACTGACTAAAGGTTGGGGGTGGTAAATACTCAAGTAGAGTCTAAGAGAGCGATTTTAAATTATTTCGATGACCAAAAGAGTTCTGCTTATTTAAAAGTCATTAGAAAAGGACTCATAATCGATTCATGCTCAAGCCATCATTTTTTAAATGTGCAGAAGCTGTTGAGCAGAAATTCTTGTCTGGCTTTATCTCGAAACTCTCAAAATATTGAAATAAATAAACAGAAGAATATATTATTCAGTAATAAATTATTACAGGAAAACGTCCTGTAGACAAGGAACACTTGATATAATGAGTTAAAAAAATTGGCTGTATTGACTGGGGTGTTGGTTGTCCCAGTCAGGACAACCAATAGTTTTCAACTCATGATTTCAAAAAGAATACATGTTTCCGTATTTAATTTTGGGCACTGCAGATTCGCAGAATCTTAGACAATGACTTAAGTGTTTAACTTAGATATGTTTGTGAGTCGATGATCAATCAGAACTTCCAAAGATTACACTCCTCAGCTTCAGCCAAAGTATATCGTGAGGGTTTAGATGCACATGGAACACTTTCTCTTTCTTATGAAAGGAAATGCAAACTGTGATTTCTGAGGAGATTTTCCGCCTCATTTCAGAAAAAAACAACAAACAACACACATATATATATACATAGTCGTATGGGGCGGGGGTGGCTCAGTCGGTAGCGCGCCAGGCTCGTAATCTGCAGTTCCCAGGTTCGAGTTCCAGCTGGGTCAGCGTTGAGATTTATCTACGCCCTGTCCACGGTCAGTAGGGGACACCGATGGGCTTGGAAAGGCCGCCGTCCGTCGGATGGGACGTTAAGCCGTGGCCCCGTGTGTGGGAGAGCCATACCCTGTGCACGTTAAAGAACACGCTGGATGGCCTTGACGGGAGGCTACCATCTGTCTCCCAACAGCTGTTAAAGTGGGTCCCCTCCCCCAACCTTCTCTGAGCCTTGTGACCTGGCCATTTAGCCCATGGGTGCAAAAAAGTGCCGCTCAGAGGTAAAACAACCCAACGCATAGTCGTATCAGAATAATATGACCACATACAATACATATACTATGGTAGGTGGTCATATTATTCTGATACGACTGTGTATATATATATATATAAGTTATCTAAGGATATTTGTAGACGCTCCTGAATTTTGCTCTAAAGCTGCAGATATCCAACAACAAAAGTGAAGACAAAAGGATCAGAAGACAGAGATTTGACACTTTTGGAAAAGGAGGCCACTTTCGGAAATTCAGGCCATTAAAATTAATTCACGCCAACGAAACAATCATTTCCATAGTGCATATTTCTCACAATTGCATTTCTAGAGCATGTTTCACATTCAACATTTTTCATGTCAATTCATCGTATTTTTCACATTTTCTCTGCGGGCCATAAAATTTCTTTCTCCGGCAGCCATTTGAGTACCTGTGCTTTAATTATTGAACGTAATGAACTATCAAATTAAGGAAATATAACTAAAGTCAAAACGAATAGCCACATGATTTGTGTCAAGGATTTAGAGTAATGAAGAAATGTTATACGTTATGCTAATGATGGAAATTAAGTTACTACCATTAGTATAATGTGAGATAAACAATTAATGAAGCGTTGAGAAGCAGATGCCTGTGAGTCGATTCTGTGCACAGAGTTACAAACTGTTTTTATAACTGCGCAAAATGCTTTAAACGAAGATTTTGTAAGGATTAATATAACTTAGAAATGATGAATATGGTCTTTTCGGTGATCATTTCGATGTTTAAATCCGACTCTCACGTGTACGGAAGACTTTCTTGAACAGAAAAAAAGAGATAATTGTGAACTATATGTGTATTAGAAAAACAAAAACAAAGAGCGTTCATAACGTATTTTCCTAATTTTGGTTTGGAAGTTAGTTTTCAAATTAATTTATATAATAAAAGAAAGTGTCTGTTTATGTGTGTTTATGTCTGTGACAGCCATAACTCATCAGCAAATCCCAGTAGACGCTTTCAATTTTCAGAAAATGTTTCTGATTGTGGTCTGTTTGCAGTACTAAATTTCAAGTCGAAAGTCCAAAAGGGAGGCTTGCTAAAAGCAAAAATATTTACCATGCTATACTTAGAGGAAACGATATTCACTGTCAAATTTGGGGCGGGGGTGGCTCAGTCGGTAGCGCGCCAGGCTCGTAATCTGTAGTTCCCAGGTTCGAATCCCAGCTTGGTCAGCGTTGAGATTTATCTCCGCAAAATTCCCCGCCCTGCCCACAGTCAGTAGGGGACACCGATGGAAAGGCCGCCGTCCATCGGATGGGACGTTAAGCCGTGGCCCCGAGTGCCGGAGAGCCATACCCTGTGCACGTTAAAGAACACGCTGGATGGCCTTGACGGGAGACTACCATCTGTCTCCCAACAGCTGTTCCAGTGGGTTCCCTCCCCTAACCTTCTCTGAGCCTTCGGGGTCCATGTGACCTGGCCATTTAGCCCATGGTGTGCAAAAAAGTGCCGCTCAGAGGTAAAACAACCCAAACAACCCAACTGTCAAATTTACTGTTGCCATTAGTGCTCCCTAACTATGAACGTACATAAGAGTTTAAATCTGCTCTCGTTGCGAGATTCCTCACATTTCCAAAGGCTTATTGTTTTAAGGCGATCCATTGCAGCTAAGGACCTGAATTTACAAACCAACACGGGGTCAGGCAGCGGGAAAGAATTTTGAGACTATTCGGTCAAGTACATCGGGAATCACAGAATAACGAAGTCTGTGAAAATAAAAATCTCGAAGTTTGAGACGAAGCCACGGCCTATGAGAGCGCTCGCTAAGTCAGCAATGACATTTGCAACACCGGGAAATTCTTCGTGTTCAAACTGTGCTAAAATGTCGGAGGGAACTCACAAAACTAACCTTTACCGCAGTGAAAAATAGGAAATGAAGATTAAAGGTGAGACCCGAACTGTGACAATTTGTGTAGAAAACGAAGCCACTGACCAAGAAGGTTTTAGTACCTATTTTTTAAAAAAACCACCCGGGGTAGCCGTGCAGGAAATTTGAACCATCCGGTCAAGCATCAGGGGAACCATAGGGCAGCAACGGAAATAAAGTCTCGATGGTGTAGGTAGAAACTAAGCCACGGGTTATGAGAGAGTGCCCTTATGTAAGCCACGACTAAGAAAACATCAGGGAATTTTCTTCGTGTTAAAAATCTGTGCTAAAGTGTGTGTGTAGAGGAGTTGTACTTACAAAATTTAACTTTGGTGCAATGAAAATAAGAATATACAAATTAAAAGTGACACCCGGGCATCGCCAGGTGCCTTTCAGCTAATTTAAAATTAAAAATAAATCTTGTTAATTTATTAAAATATTAAGTAAACTAAAAAATTCTAGCGTTGTTTATCGATCATCACAAATTAATAATAAGTCATTATAAATGCATTTCAGATTTTTATAATATGTATATATGATTTTCATAATATATTTTTATATTATGTAATTATATTACAATAAAGTGTCATTATAAAGCAAAATAACCAATTAATAAAGTGACAAGTTTATGATCATGATATTTTCCTAACTCAAATGTAGAACCTATATCAAGTGTATTTAAGCACACGAAATTATCAACATTATGGCAGGAAAGTAATCGACAAATTGGCGTATGAAGTAACATGAGGGTTGGGTTGTTTTACCTCTGAGCGGCACTTTTTTGCACACCATGGGCTAAATGGCCAGGTCACATGGACCCCGAAGGCTCAGAGAAGGTTGGGGGAGGGGACCCACTGGAACAGCTGTTGGGAGACAGATGGTAGCCTCCCGTCAAGGCCATCCAGCGTGTTCTTTAACGTGCACAGGGTATGGTTCTTCCGCACACGGTGCCACGGCTTAACGTCCCATCCGACGGACGGCGGCCTTTCCAAGACCATCGGTGTCCCACTGACCGTGGGCAGGGCTGGGAATTTTGCGGAGATAAATCTCAACGCTGACCCAGCTGGGACTCGAACCTGGGAACTACAGATTACGAGCCTGGCGCGCTACCGACTGAGCCACCCCCGCCCCTGTAACATGAGGGAACGTTTTGTTCGTTCAGGCCACAAAAGGCTTAGCTGAACCGAAAAAAAGCACATGAAAAAAAGTTTATCCAGTTGGGGGAAAAATTTGCATTCTTTCCGTGACACCTCTGTTATGAAATCAGCTCGAAAGTTAAATTCTACGAGTGAAAAAATATCCATCACTTTCCTGAACTGTCACTTGTAAAGAAAGACACGCAGTTCGCAACCCCGTTTCTTTGTTATTCTTACATTGGTATCAAAAGAAATATACACTGCTGGGAAAAATATAAATTAAAAAAATACCTATTTTCTTATATTCTCCCCCAAAAAATAGAAAATAAATCTTAAGAATATCGATGGTGCAATCGGTCACGAAGTTCGTATTCACTTCAAAGGAAGAGAGGGCGCTGATTTAACTGCTCAACAAGATTGCCGGCGCCCTATCTTCTTTTGAAGCATAAAATAACGAAATGAAAACCGTTCCGTTACGTTTTTCGTTACAGACAAAAACTTTAGCATCGTTTCTTGTTATATTTTGCGTTGTAGCAAATATTTCGAAATATTTTTAGTGCAAATGCAAAATAATGAAATATATTTATCATTTTTATTATATATGTATGCAATAGTTCAATCCATCCACTTGTTAAAAGACAAATAAATAATTGGAGAAAGGAAACTTATCAATATTAATAACAATTATTAATATCGAAATAAATACATGTGTAAATGGAATTGTTCGCGGTTACTTCTTCTGCTATTGATTGTTAAAAATTGTGATTTAAGAAAAAAATGAAATTAGTTGGTTGATTGTTTTACCTCTGAGCGACACTTTTCTTGTACCCAACGGGCTAAATGGCCAGGTCACATGGACCCCAAAGGCTCAGAGAAGGTTGAGGGAGGGGACCCACTGGAACGGCTGTTGGGAGACAGATGGTAGCCTCTCGTCAAAGCCATCCAGCGTGTTCTTCAACGTGCACACGGAGACACGGCTTAACGTTCCATCCCTCGGACGGTGGTTTTTCCAAACCCATCGGTGTCCCCTACTGACCGTGGGCAGGGCGGGGAGTTTTGCGGAGATAAATCTCAACCCTGACCCTACTGGGACTCGAATCTGGGAACTGCAGATTACGAGCCTGACACGCTACCGATTGAGTCACCCCCCCGCAAATAAATGAAATAAAAATTGCTATTAGGAGACCTAGTTATGAATAAATGGAATGACGCCACTGTATGTAATAATTTATGTTCTAATAATGTATGTAAGCTATACGATAGAAACTACTGAAGACTGGCACGTACCAGGGTTTAGATTCGCGGGAGGAGTCCATGAATTTAGCAATGGGGAAAGTTCGAGAATTTATTTTCGGGGGGTGGGGGGGTTAAGAATTTAGTTTGAAGTGCTGAGAATTTAGAGGGATTAGTCTGAGAATAAGACTTGAGTAAGGTGTCCTAATTACTAAAACATTCCATCGGGTAGGAAAGGTAACATGATATTCTATGATATGTGGAATAAAAATTTATTTTTATTTTCTTTATATCTAATTTTAGTGTCGAGTATAAAATATGAGGCTAAAATAAAAATTATACAAAGATACCCTTTTTGGATAATAAAAATTTCTAAGCATAAGTATGCAATCGTAATTCTTAGTACTGTAATGATTTTTGTGCACAGATTAATATTTTTAAAGCAAGTTGCTAAAATGACTCGAGGAAATTTTAAAAAAAAGTGAAATTCCGTTCGGAAATATTAACATTATAACGCAAATCAATGTTATTCTACTGTTTATTCATCGTTAGAAACAAAATATCTTTTAATAATTTTGAACCAAATTATTTCTTTTGTCGGAGAGAATTCATTTAAGCATAGAAAAAAACTCTGTAGATATTTCAGTACTACTAGAATAACACT
Source organism: Ryuthela nishihirai (assembly GCA_038380435.1). Lineage (NCBI taxonomy): Eukaryota > Metazoa > Arthropoda > Arachnida > Araneae > Heptathelidae > Ryuthela > Ryuthela nishihirai. The sequence goes on along the minus strand of JAWZYU010000158.1, from coordinate 281,758 downwards.
TTGCAATGCTTTGCCTTAATTTTTACAATAGTGAAAAATAAAATCCTATGTAGAAATTCTGTTTGCTCTCTCAAATTCATTTTATAAAATTCAAATTTTATTTCTTTCGCTTCCAATTTTTCGGTTTCATCAAAATAGATTTCCAGCAAATCATTTGTTGAGTCGTTTGATGACACTCAACTTTTTTTATCGATACTTTCCTGTAGAAGGGCTCATGCAAAAAATTAAATGAGTTTTATCTGAAATAGACTTCAAATAGGATAAAAAATAATCTAATGAATAAATATAAATAAAGAAATTAAACAAATTACACAAACATACACAATGAAAATGTTTCGAGGGGGGGGGGGGGAGGGAGAGTCAAAGGCACGGTGGGAAGATCAAAACTGAAAATTTCGATTATGGTCAATAAATTAATGTCCCTTCCTCCAATTCTCTAGCCTATATCCAAATTATCCCACTTACATAGTGCCTTTTCTAAATGTCTAAGTTGATCACAGGGAATTGTAATGTACCTGGCATTTTCTCCCTATTTTAATTGCCCTGTTTACCTTCTGCATGAATGGAGACTCTTCCCTTCTTTTCACTGCAGCTGTTATCTGGCTATCGCAAAGCACTTTCTCTGAGCGCCAACTGCGACAAGGGGCTAAGATAGGTGCTTCCCAAATTCTTTTGGAACGTGACAATGAAGGGCTTTGTTCGTTGATCATAAAAGTAAATTGTACATCCTTCTGTTTCACACAAGTTTCTAAGTATATCTTATAAAAGAAAAATCTGAAATGTATTTCAAAACACAGAAACACATAAAAAAATAACGATAACGAAATTTTTTTCCCTATTATTCTGTTTATCTCAAGCCGCAAATCGCCAGTATCTGCCAAACAGTTCATGAGATAATCGAACTGATATATTTGCTCAGAGTGCAACAATTCAGAGCAACTGACAGGGGCGGGGGTGGCTCAGTCGGTAGCGCGTCAGGCTCGTAATCTGTAGTTCCCAGGTTCGAGTCCCAGCTGGGTCAGCGTTAAGATTTATCTCCGCAAAATTCCCTGCCCACGGTCAGTAGGGGACACCGATGGGCTTGGAAAGACCGCCGTCCGTCAGATGGGACGTTAAGCCGTGTGCGGGAGAGCCATACCCTGTGCACGTTAAAGAACACGCTGGATGGCCTTGACGGGAGGCTACCATCTGTCTCCCAACAGCTGTTCCAGTGGGTCCCCTCCCCCAACCTTCTCTGAGCCTTCGGGGTCCATGTGATCTGGCCATTTAACCCATTGTGTGCAAAAAAGTGCCGCTCAGAGGTAAAACAACCCAACCCAGAGCAACTGAAGCATTATCTGACTGACTTATTTTCATTACGTTGGATATCTCTCTGTTTATTACAATGGCATTAAGTTTAAAGTTTTTTTTTCTTTTTAAGCCACATGTCGGAAAAATAAGTTTTTGTAATTCATGTACTTTGATACAAATTTTGGTGTCAACGTTTGCAGGAGACTTTGCCAGTAAAAAACAGTTATTTTCGCTCTGCTTCGGAAGAGAGAATTAAATTTTATCCCTTACGCTTCTCTGCATGTCATAAGGTTTAATTTCATATGTGACTCTTTACGTTAATTAATGTAATTACCCCGTTATATTTCTTTCCCTCTTTCGAGGGGGAGCAATTTGTGATTGTGACACTTCTCTTTTGTTGAGATTGGCTATGACACTTCTCTTTCGTTGTGATAGCCTATGACACTTCTCTTCATCGTGATAGCGTATGACAATTCTATTTCGTTGTGATAGCCTATGAACATTTCTTTTATGTTGTGATAGCTAAAGACAATTCTATTTCGTTGTGACAGCCTGTTGTACTTCTCTTTCGTTTTGATAGCCTATGACACTGGGGCGGGGGTGGCTCAGTCGGTAGCGCGCCAGGCTCGTAATCTGTAGTTCCTAGGTTCGAGTCCCAGCTGGGTCAGCGTTGAGATATATCTCCGCAAAATTCCCCGCCCTGCCCACGATCAGTAGGGGACACCGATGGGCTTGGAAAGGCCGCCGTCCGTCGGATGGGACGTTAAGCCGTGGCCCCGTGTGGGGGTGAGCAATACCCTGTGCACGTTAAAGAACACGCTGGATGGCCTTGACGGGAGGCTGTCTCCCAACAGTCAATGTCTCCCAACCAGTCACAGTCCAGTCAACAGTCAGTGTCTCCCAACAACAACATCTGTCTCCCAACAGCTGTTCCAGTGGGTCCCCTCCCCCAACCTTCTCTGAGCCTTCGGGGTCCATGTGACCTGGCCATTTAGCCCATAGTGTGCAAAAAAGTGCAGCTCAGAGGTAAAACAACCCAACAACCTATGACACTTCTCTTTCGTTGTGATATCCTATGGCACTTCTATTTCATTGTGATAGCGTATGACACTTCTCTTTCGTTGTGATAACCTATGACACTTCTTTTTCATTGTGGTAATGTATGACACAGCCTATGGCATTTCTTTTTCCTTTTCAGAGCCTATGGTATTTCTTTTTCCTTTACAGAGTCTATGGTATTTCTCTTCCGTTTTGATAGACTATGACACTTCTCTTCATTGTGATAGTGTATGACAATTCTATTTCGTTGTGATAACCTGTGACACTTCTTTTTCGTTTTGATAGCCTATGATATAGCTCTTCCACTGTAATAGCCTATGACACTTCTCTTTCGTTGTGATAGCCTGTGATATTTCTCTTTCGTTGTGATAGCCTATAACACTTCTTTTTCGTTTTGATAACTTATTTTATTTCTCTTTCGTTGTGATAGCCTATAACACTTCTTTTTCGTTTTGATAGCCTATGTTATTTCTCTTTCGTTGTGATAGCCTATAACACTTCTTTTTCGTTTTGATAGCCTATGTTATTTCTCTTTCGTTGTGATAGCCTATGACACTTCTCTTTCAATGTGATAACCTATGTCAAAAGTCTTTAGTAGTAGTCCCGAACGGCAAAAGGATTAGCCAGATTTGATGGAATAGTCCCTGGACTGGAAAAGTATGAAGGCAAGAATCAAGTAACCGGAGTGAAAGTTCGAGTCAAAATTAGCCGAAACCCCGTTTTGGTCTAAATTTATTCCCTACGCGATTTTACGTAAATTTCTTGAAAAATACAAACAATACAAATTTAATATGTTTCATATTTGTTTACCTTCGGAACTCAGCAATGGAACGGTTGCTAACATTCTGAAATGGGATGGGGGAGGAGGCAAGAACCGAGAAGAACTTTCCGTTTACCTTAGTGAACTAGATTGATTGATTAAACGTTACACAATAATGGGAGCTCCTTCTTCAGACTTTCCCAATTAAAAATTTTATACAGTGAACTAGAATTTCCTTCACTAATTTACATTCTGTTTGAAGTTTGGGCAAAGTTACCCTTCCCAGAAATCATAACAAGAGAATCCAAAATTTAAACAAAAATTAAATTCAAGTATTATTATTTATAATTTATCAGTAAAAGTTTCTTCCGGTAGTTAAAATTTCTAAAGAAAAAAAAAATAAGAGAGAAGAATGTATTCTTTATCTATTCAAAATATCAAAGAAAAGAATTAATTTACAAAAGTTCTTTTTTTATGCAAATTTAAATTAGAGGGATAATGTAGCAACAGATTTTTTATTGCAATCGATAATGTAGCAAAAGGTTTTCCTATATCTTCAAATTACGAATTTCAGGTCATTGTTTCAAGGGCAAGTAAAGCTTCCCTGACAAACTCATACACGCATAATCCTCAAGCAGCCGTGGACTACAGATGTCTAACCAAACGGTAAAATTTAATCTTTCAAATACATCTATCCTGAGATATGTCTGTTTCATTTAGCCTATTTTTCCTATTTTTTTATATTTCCTATTTTTAGCCTATTTTTTCCTATTGTTTCATTTAGTCCTATTTTTCATTGTCTGCCGCGTGCCCCTCTTTATTTCCGTGTTCCCTTTCTCCTGAGGCCTTTGGGCAAAAACTTCCTAACGAAGCTAAACTATAGTTCGACATACGGGCAACACAGCCAGGTCAAAGTTATTTCTCCCTATAGAAGATGCTGGTCAACTGGTGGTTGCTGATTCCTTTGCCTAACCTCATCATTAATTAAACTGGGAAACACACAAAAAGTCTTTGAAATGAAAATAGCCAATTTTTTCCATAATAAAAGTCCATTCGTGTCTCCTACTGACCAAGAGTAGGGCCGGGAGTTTTTCTGTGATACATCTCAACGCTGACTCAGCTGGGACTCGAACCTAGGAACTGCAGATTATGAGCTTGACGTGCTACCAACTGAGCCAACCCCGTACCTCCTGAGTTGGTAGCGTGCCCGACTTCTAATATGATGTTCCTAAGTGCGAGTCTTCAATGATCCTAAGAATTTAATAAATTTTGGATAGGTTAATAAGATCCCATCCCACGAATGGGATGTTAAGCTGTGGGTCCGTATGCGGAGAGCCGCACCCTGGTAACGTCAAGTGACATTCTAAAATAGTCTTGAAGAGAGACTTTTATCTCTTTCTCAAGAGATATAAAGAAGTCCATTCCCTTGCTCAGCTCTGATCTCTTGGGTCTTTGTGACTTGACCCAGCTGGCCCATTTTGCTAGGGTGTGCACCTACTGCCGCTTAGAAGCAATAACCCAACCCTTGAATACATTATGCAGATATGCATTTTTTTTTTATATAATAACCTATTGCCACATTGTTTTATCGTTTGAGAATTATTCTTAGTATAAGATGATAACATCACTAACAAGGATTTTAATCTCGACCTCAGAAAATATATTGTATTTCGCAAAGGCTGGTTCCAAAATATATCGCGACCGATACATTCCTGAAAGCATTACAAATTTATAATACAATAATACGGATTTAATGAAACATAATTATAATTCATTCTATTAATTTTAAAAAATTGTGGTAACGTCCCAATTTTAATTATAAATTAACAGTTGTTAGAAGAAATAAATTTTAACACAGCAAAAAGTAATTTTAAGAGAAAAAAAATTAAAAACCTGAAGTTGAGCTGTTAATTACACTGGGCAACACAAAAAAAGGCTTTGAAATGAAAATAGCCAATCTTCACTAATTTCGAGGTGCTGAACACGAAAATGACAATAAAACTTGCTAATTGGCTCTTGTTTAGGAGAAACAGAGATGGTCATGTATAAACGACTCCGTCCGCATTGAGTATATAGGCAACCATTTCACAACGCTGCATTTTAAACTCTAGATTGCAACATATTTCCTTGTATTGCATCAGCCCGCCACACGCACAACTCCCGGAGGTATTGCATCATTGTCTGATGCAATGTAGATGAGTCATGACATGGAGACTTTACGATCGCTGACAAAAGATGATGCAATCGTTAGTTGTGGGCGACATCTAGTAAGGTAAGCAAGTCTTTTGAGCGACTCCCATTTACCCCTGAGTCATAAGTACAACACAAGTGATCCTTTTAGTTTTAATCCAGCAGTAGTGATGCCTCGTAACTGTGTTAATAGTGCAGATACATTTTCTTACATTTACAAATTGGAATGACGTTTGCAAGATAGAAAAGGGCCATTACTCCAATAGTGAAAGCGGTGTATGAGTTTTGTTTTGGATGCAAGATCAGGGAGCAGGACAAGGCCAGGGCCCAACACATATGCTGCAGTACGTGTGCAAGAAATCTTCCAAAGTGGCTGAAAGGCAAAAAAGTGGCGATGCTGTTTGCTGCTGCTATGGTTTGGAGAAAGCTAAGCTATCCTGCAAATGATTGCTACTTCTGTATGGTTCCACTTGTTTCTGGAGGCATCACAAGGAAAAAGAATTGGACAATAGCTTACCCAAATATACAATTTGCTCTTCAACCAGTTTCGCATGGCGAAGGCCTTCCCGTTCCGGAACCTCCAAAAGAATTTTCTATTGATTCAGACGATGAAGAGGGAGGCGAACCGACGTCGGGTTCTACACAACCTTCGGTGTCTAATGATGATCCATACATCTGCCATGGTATGTCATCTGCACCACACATTCTCACCGAAGAAGAAACGCTGTCCAAGGACAAAGCAGTGTTACTTGGATCAAGATTTGAACAATGGAATCTTCTCAAGGAAAATGTCCGAGTGACTTCGTTTCGAACTCGTCATGAGCAGTTTGCATCTTACTTCAGAAAGGAAGATGACCTTGTATTCTGCTCCGTTGTAGATGTCCTGATGAATGTCCTCAGAATCAAACATGACCCCCAAGAATGGCGACTGTTCATAGACTCCTCGAAATTGAGTCTCAAGACGGTGTTGCTGCATAATGGAAATCGACTTCTATCCATTCCGGTCTGACACGCTGTCTACATGAAAGAAACATACGACAACCTAAAACAGCTGTTGAACTGTCTTCAATACAGCAAGTATGGCTGGCATCTCTGTTGTGACTTGAAGATAGTGGCTCTATTGATGGGACTGCAGCTGGGATATACGAAGTTCTGCTGTTTCTTATGTGAATGAGACAGCCGAGCAAAGACTTTGCACTACGTGAAGAGAAATTGACCTCAGAGGAAATCTATGCAGATCGGAGAGAAGAATGAGGAACACCCAGCACTGGCAGAAACGCACAAAATCTTGCTACTCCCTTACATATGAAACTCAATGTGATGAAACTTCGTAAAAGCCGTGGGCCAGACTGCAGCAGCTTTCAAGTACTTGGCTGACAAATTCCCTCGACTCAGCGAAGCGAAAATTAAAGATGGAATTTTTGTGGGTCCTGAGATCCGCGAGCTGTTCAAAGACCAGATGTTCAACAACCTGCTTCAGAGTAACGTGAAAAGGATTGGGACGCATTTCATCTGGTGTCAACTTAATTCCTCTGGAATATCAGGACAGACAATTACAAGAAACTGGTTAAGGATATTTTGTCTTTGTATCACAAACTTGGCTGCAATATGTCCTTAAAGATCCACTTTCTTCCCCCGACAACTAAGGCACAGTTAGTGTTGAGCACCGTGAACATTTCACCAGGGCATTGCAACGATGGAGAAAAGATACCAGAGAAACTGGTTCACTTCAATGTTGGCTGACTAGTGTTGGGCGCTCGCCAGAGATGATCCTGAGCAGCTGTACAAGCGACGGGCAATGCGACGTCGGAAATACAAGCGGAGTTTTACCTATACATGTCATATGTACGTATTATTCCATCATATAAGAAACTATTGCAGATTTCTCAGAAATCGTAGCCAATTTTGCATTTCTATTGTCATATTCGTGTTCAGCACCTTGAAATCTTTAGAAATGGCTACTTTTAATTCAGAGGCATGAATTTTATGAAAATTTGCTGCCCAGTGTTATAGAGTTAAAGCATCTAATATCCAGTATTGGTAAGCATCTAGAATCAAAAGCATTAAATTTGTTGTTCTACTTTACAAAAACCCCAAGTTTCACTACCATAGGAACTTTAAGAAGGACCAAACTTATATAACCTAATTTTAATTTTTAGTATATACGTTTATTTTTCTACAATCTCTGTAGATTCTAAAAATTCCCAGCAGCAATCCCCATTATTCAGTTTATCTGACATAACACATCCCCAGTAACTCTTACAAATTTCCAAAGATAAACTGAAACACTTGCTGCAGGAGGATGCAATCGTTTAATAAACCTGAAAGAATTCTGCCAGACTAATTTTCATTATTTTAGCTTTCCCTCTGTGTGACATCGAAACTACCACTTTAATAATCCTTTGAACAGCCCAAAAGTGAAAGGAGTTCATGAAATAATAAACTGAAAAAAAAATTGATTTTGCCATGAATGTTATGCTACCACTACACCATCAATGGCTGATCTTTTCTCAGCTTGTGTGACCAGCAGAGTTGTTCACTTCCCGGATAGATGGCGCCACTGTGCGAATCAAATAAAAAAACTTGAAAGAATATTTAAAATGGCAGTGTTTTTTTAAATTTATACTGTCTTTTGTATTACAATTTTATAAAATTCTTTTATCATATAGTTAAATAATAAAGTTTATCATTCAATCATTAATAATTTGCATCATTAATAACAACCAGCAAAATAATTATTCACAATTATTATAGAATATACTGTCTGTGCTACTTTGGATGTGTCTATTGTACTAGTTTTTACATTCTAGAATATATCTGCAGGTGCAGAACTAAGTACGTATTTTAAATTCAGTGAAATCTTCAAAAAAATCTAGTTATGATTCTCCTAGTTGAGTGGTTTCTAACATTTTTCGGACGTACCCTATGGCTTCAGAGCAAGATTTCATATATTTCCTAAATACACCCAATTCTGTGTTTACACGGATTTTTTTTACACGATTTTGATTTAACACGGTTTAGAAAAATATTCCAATTCTCTTTTTGCACGATATATTTTGATCTACCACGGTTCAAACGGCGCATTTTTAAAATTCTCCATTTGAATTTAATTCTGAAGAAATATTCCTATTCAAGAAAAAACTCCTAGAATTTACACATTAAATTTACACAAAGTTAGAAGTGTTTAGAAGTTTAATAAGAGAAATCGAAAAAACAATTTGTTTTATTTTTTGAAGTTTTCAAACGGTGAAAGTGATTTAATTCCGGTCTTACGCAAACGAGCGCGTCTATTGTCAGAAAGTGACAACGAATAAAATTTAGTTAATAAGCATATGTCAGGCATTTTTTTTGCACTTTTGTATTCTTGAATTAGTGACAATTATTTTCTTTATGAAGGATAATTTACTTTATATATGTACATATAATTATTTTTATAAGTTTATAGAATAAAAATATGTGTTTAAATGAATCAGAATCAAATAAAGATTTAATTGAAATTTTGACATGATTTGTTTGAAAACAACTTGTTATTTGTACTGGGTTTTCACGTCTGTAACCAATCTTCTATTTTTTCATATGCAATGTATTTTTTTTACACGTTTTTTTTTGCACGGTTTTTTCGGGAACCTATCTACCGTGTAAAAACAGAATTGGGTGTATATATTTTTTCTTATCAGCGTATTTTTTTTTATCTTATAAACTTTTACTTTTAAATAGGAAGTAAATTGTACTGCGCACCATTTATAAATGCAGGAAAAGCACAGACTTTTCATATAAAAATATATTTAGTACAGATATAAAATTAAAAAGGAAAAGAGCTTAGACATAATGATGCGTGCAGCTCTTTTGACTGTCTAAGCATATGAAAAAAAATATTTTATATTGCATCTCATTTATTCCCCGCATGGGATTCACGTACTCCATTTTTTTAATAAATCCTGTCCTAGATCAAATAGAATAAATTTATAAAGATCCTGTCCTAGATCAAATAGAATAAATTTATAAAGATCCTGTCCTAGATCAACCTGTTCCCAAACCATAATAATTCCTCTATTTAAAATTCGCCAATTGCTTCGTCAATGTAGTAGAGGGAACAGAGGCTAATGTGCTTTTCTTTGGAGTCATCAAAAACTACTTGCTATTTAGTCAAGGACGTGATTTTTTTCTCTCTCCATTCACGAATCTTTAACCATCCCATTGGCCAAGGGTCTAGTGGGCTTGGTTGCAGAACAAAGGGATCCGGGTTCGAGTGTCTGGTAAGGCAGAAATGTTTTTTTTCTGCTGAGGTCTCGCCTTCTTAACGGCTCTTCCCTATGGCTATTAGTCCTCCATGATATGTCTATTTAAGAAGTAATAATTTTATTTCAACTCTACAAAATAAGTCAGAAGCGCCCAAAACTACTGCTGGTGCCGAATCTTCGAATCTCAGTTATAGAATCTGGGGTGCTAACAAAAATGTCCTTATATTCGTTACACCTGACGTCCTTCAATGGAAATAATGCAATGGGTTTAATAACCTTCTATGTCAGATGCGTCCAAACAAAAACTTAATAAACAGCCACATGCAAAAAAAAATTATATTTTAAAGTGCTGGAAGAAATATTTTCTACTTGAAAACATATATTTCTAATTAGAAATGAATTGAAAATAAATAAATAAATAAATAACAGAAACAAAATTATAATATGACAGATTTTTACGAGTGAATGTAAAAGATAGATAAAATAACATGACAGAATTTGGGTTTTGGAACTTTTTTTGCACATAATGTGCTAAATGGCCAAGTCACAAGGATCCAAGGGTCAGAGAGATTGAGAAAAAAGTACCTACTGGACAGCAATTAGGAGACAGAGGGTAGCCTCACGTGAAGGCCATGCAAGTAGTGTAGTAAATTAGAGTTCTGGGCCAATGTTAAAGGGATTCCCTGTTTCTAACAGGGAATCCCATGTTAACCTAAGGGACATTTTTGGGAAGATGAGCGTTAAACTAATTTCCCAAACTGTCTTACTTTTCTCGATTTCTCCGATTTAACCGGAGTTTTACACCCCAAAGCCTAATAATTCAGTGAAGTGTTGATAACTGCAACATTTTCCCAACAAAACCCCCTCGTGTCCTATCTTCGCACAGAGAGTCTTCCCAAGATTAGTTTAACGCTCATCTTCCCAAAAGTGTCCCATAGGTTAAACTGGGATTCCCTATACTTTAACATTGACCCAGAACTCTCATTTACTACACTACTCATGCAGCGTATTCTTTAAAATGCACAGAGTATGGCTCTCCTGCACATGGAATCACGGCTTACCATCCACTGGATGGGGCCTTTCCAAGCCCATCGTTGTCTCCTACTGGCCGTGGGCAGAGTGGGCAGGTTTTCGGAGGTAAGTCTAGACGCTGGCCCAGGCGGGACACGAACCTGGGATTTGCAGATTTCAAGAGAAAATGAGCTATTCAGGCCTTATGTTAGGTTGGGCTGCAGTGCGATTTAAATTAGTTATCTCTCTGTTCTGTTCTTCATCTGTGACCATGCTTATACATGTATCTTTGTATGCGAGTCAGTTTTCCCTACACAACGCATTAATTACACTGGGCAACAAACAAAAACGCTTTGGAATGAAAATAACCAATCTTTACTAATTTCGAGGGGCTGAACACGAAAATGACAATAAAATTTCTCGATTAGTTCTTGTTTAGGAGAGACAGAGATGGTCATGTATAAACGACTCATTCCACATTGATTACATAGGTAACCATTTCGCAATGCTGTAATATTAAACTCCAGATTACAACATATTGTGTTGTATTGCATCAGCCCGCCATACACGTAACCCGGTAAACCCCGGAGGTATTGCATCATTGTCCGATGCAATGTCTGAGTCATGACATCGCGATCGCAGGCAAAAGATAATGCAATCGTTAGTTGTAAGCGATGTCTCATAAGGTGAACAAGTCTTTTGAGCGACTCCCATTTACTCCTGAGTCATAAGTTCAACACAAGTGATCCTTGCAGTTTGAATCCAGCAGTAGTAATGCCTCATAATTGTGTTAATAGTGCAGATACATTTTGTTACATTTGCAGGGAAGTGACGTTATAAAGCCAGAAAAGGGCCATCACTCCAATAGTGAAAGCAGCATATGAGTTTTATTTTAGATGCAAGCTCGTGGACATGATAAGGCCTGTGCCCCACACATATGCTGCAGTACGTGTGCAAGAAAATCTTCCGAAGTGGATGAAAGGAGAAAAAGTGGCGATGCCGTTTGCTGTTCCTATGGTTTGGAGAGAGCCAAGCAATCATGCAAATGACTGCTACTTCTGCATGGTTCCACCTGTTTCTGGAGGCATCACAAGGAAAAAGAAGTTGGACAATTGCATACCCGAATATCAATCTGCTCCCCGACCAGTTCCATGCAGTGAAGGTCTTCCAGTTACCGAACCTCCAAAAGAATTTTCTATTGATTCAGACGATGAAGAGGGAGGCGAATCGCCATTGGGTTCTCCGCAGCCTTTGGTGTGTAATGATGATCTATACGTCTGCCATGGTGCGTCATCTGCGTCACACATAATCACCGAAGACGAAATGAACATTCTTGTTCGCGATCTAGAGCTGTCCAAGGCCAAAGCAAAGTTATTTGGATCGACTTAAACAATGGAATCTTCTCAAGGAAAATGTCCGAGTACTTCGTTTCTAACTCGCCATGAGCAGTTTTCACCTTATTTCAGAAAGGAAGATGACATTGTTTCTGCTCCGGTGTAGATGGCCTTATGAATGCCCTCAGAATCAAACATGACCCTTAAGAATGGCGACTATTCATATACTCTTCGAAATTAAGACTCAAGGCAGTGTTGCTACATAATGGAAATCGACTTCCATCCATTCTGGTCTGACACGCTGTCTACATGAAAGAAACCTACGACAACCTAAAACGTCTGTCGAACTGTCCAACTCTGTTGCGACTTGAAGGTAGTGGCTCTGTTGATGGGTCTGCAGCTGGGATATACGAAGTACTGCTGTTGCTTATATGAATGAGACAGCCGAGCAAAGAATTTGCACTATGTGAAGAGAAAATGGCCTCAGAGGAAATCTCTGAAGGTCGGAGAGAAGAATGTGAAACACTCAGCACTGGCAGAACCGTCCCTAAACTTCAAACTCGGTGTGATGAAAAACTTCGTAAAAGCCATGGGGCGGATTGCATCAGCTTTCAAGTACTTAGCTGACAAATTTCCTCGACTCAGCGAAGCGAAAATTAAAGAGTGATTTTTTTGTGGGTCCTCAGATCCGCGAGCTGTTCAGAGACCAGATGTTCGACAACCTGCTTCAGGGTGCCGAGAAAAAGGCTTGGGACGCGTTTCGTCTGGTGTCAACTAAATTCCTCGGGAATGTCAGGGTAGACAACTACAAGAAATGGTTAAGGACATGTTGTCTCTGTATCACAAACTTGGCTGAAATATGTCCTTAAAAATCCACTTTCTCCATTCCGATTTAGATTTCTTCCCCCGACAACTGTGGCATGGTTAGTGATGAGCACGGTGAACTTTTTCATCAAGACATTGCAACGATGGAGAAACGATACCAAGGAAACTGGTTCACTTCAATGTTGGCTGACTACTGTTGGATTCTCGCCAGAGATGATCCTGAGCAGCTGTACAAGCGACGGGCAAAGCGACGTCGGAAGCAGAAGAGGAGTTTTACCGATACATGTCAAATGTACGTATTACTCTATTATATAAGAAACTATTGAGGATTTCTCAGAAATCGTAGCCAATTTTCATTGTCATATTCGTGTTCAGCACCTTGAAATCTGTAAGAAATGGCTACTTTTATCTCAGAGGGATGACTTCTATGAAAATTTGTTACCCAATGTTATCTGGTACAACTCTCTGTTTCTGAGCTGTCTACTTCCTCTACTTCGTCATCTACGCTGTCACGCCAAAGATTCCTTTCAGTTTTTACCTGATTTTTTAGACGTTTATTAATCTCTCTGTATTGCTCTCTCTTAGGACTGGAAGGGTGCTGATTAGCCTCGAAATTCTTTATTTCCTAAATAAGCTCCATTGACTTATCACTGAAATGGTCTCATAAGCCAATAATATATATAGTACTATACAATACAGTACTAAAATATACACGTTAAAAGAACTAGTTACAGATCTCGCAATAGATCCTACCTGATGGAATGTTTTTGTTGCTACATTCTGTAAACCATTTTACCAACTTTACGGTGAACATCAGGTAATTATTTCTGCATGCCCATTCTTTTTCTTTTTCCTTTTACGCAATCTAACTTTTCAATACCACATCTTTGTTCTTTAAAATGCTTGACAGATTACTGCTAGGAATTCCGAATTCTTTGGCAATGTCTCTTTTTCCTCTTTCCGCTGCTTTTTACAGCTGTGATCAATTTTGCTTTATCACTTAATGACAATGCATTGAACTTGCGCTTTGCTCTCATTGCAATACAATTAAATCCGTACCAAGAGAAAATTGCTCTAAACTAAAATTAAACTAGCACTTTCTATGAGAAATGGGGGGATGCTTTGTTGTCTGCCATCTGTGAAAGGAGGTTGAAAGCAGTGCATAATCCCACATGAATCACTGTCCCCCGGTAAACAGTGGGGACAATGCGTAGCTGTTTTGTTCACCTAGCAAGAATTTCGTTTACCATCAGCAGTAACAAAACAAAATATCTTATGAAAAAGTGTTTTTCTTTCAAATATTCTTCATAAAATTTCGAGGTATAGAGATGGCAATGAAAAAATAGTTCGAGTTAAAGAGAGAGAAAGTGCAATAATTGTATAATGATTCGGTTGAGAATTTATATAAAAAAATTGTGATAACGAGAAATTCGAGATGTATAATTTCCAATTAATGAGAGTTGACTGTTGCTATATCGAAATTCAAACGTTACTTTTTAGCCCCAATCTTCCGAGAAGCTGTTCTAGAACTATTACACAAATGAGTTCAAAAAATTAAAAACAGTCGTTAAATAAAATTTTATAGAAATGAAAATTATCTTTCTCCTGGTAGCTAAGATTTAGTAAAAAAAAATTATTTAGACGAAGATTTATTTCGTATCCGACAAAACTTAAAAAGAAACCATATATTGTAGTTAACTTATATGTATTATTAAGCAGGTGCAACAACAGCAGATAAAAGGGTATGAATTTAAAAATATCATCGAATTTAAAATACAGATAATTAAATATCGCAATATACATATATATATACATATAATCGTAATAACATTAAAAGCGCATCCGATCGTCTTTATTCCCTCCACACCCTGAGAGAGATGTAAAGAGCAAGGTGTCTTTTCCCTGCAAATCATAAAATTGCATTCCCTTTTATCACAGGAATGTTTCTATCAGAACCCATAATTTGGTTTACTATTTCATACAGTATTTTTCGTAAAATTCCTTATAGAGAGGGAGGGGGCGGGTGTGGCTCAGACTGTTGCGCGCCAGTCTCGCAATCTGATTTTCACAGGTTCAAGTCCCACCTGGAGACAGTGAATATATTAAACATAATATATCTAGTATGATATATTATATATGATGGGACAGCGTCGAGATTTATCCCCGCAAAACTTACCGACTGCCCACGGTCAGTAAGGGACACCGATGGGCTTGGAAATGTTGCCGTCCGTCGGATGGGACGTTAAGTCGTGGCCCGTGTGCGGAAGATCCTTCCCTTGTGCACGTTAAAGAAACGCTGAATGACCCTTGACGGGAACTACTATCTGTCTCGTAACAACTGTTCCAATGGGTCCACTCCCTCCAATGTTCTCTAAGCCTCGGGGTCCTTGTGACCTGGCCATTTAGCTCCTCGTTTGCAAAAAAAGTGCCGCTCAGAGGTAAAAGAACAACTCAACCCATTACAAATTGCTGTTTTTCACAGTTTTAGATATTTATTTGCAAAATATTTCGAATGCATTAATAAGTATAACCTTCCTAAATAGTATATGACAGAAAAAGATGCTGATATGATTTACCAAATAATTTTTACTACACCATGTACGCAAGTCGTGAAAGAGATGTCCTTTAAATCTAATCGCAGAAGACACAATGGAAAGTAACACGTGTTCTTCTAGAGCAATCTGTTCCGAACAAAGTTTATTCAAAAGCAATTAGTTACATACGAATGCAAATTTGAATTCTGTGCGTGTACTAATTGCACGATTGCCTCGATAACCCTTGTCGAGAGGTGTAACGAATTTCCATCGAAATGCTGTAAGCGATGTTTACCCCGTTTCGGTTATAGCCATTAGTCTTAACAACGTCCATATATTGTCAAGGAACGATCAGGGAAGTTCAACAGTGAATGTTTCGAGGTTGTGACTTTTGGAAGAGAAAACATCGCCGTATCACTCATTTAGATATTCATCAGCAAACTGCCTGCAGTGCAAGTTAATTCCTGAAAGTAATGCGTTATGGTAACAGCTGAAACGTTGCTATGGAGACAGGTTGTTTGATAATAACAGAGCATTTGAAATGCTGCAGGAATCACTCTCTGAAGGGCCGTTTGTTTCAAGTGTTGAAATGTTACGACAAGAAAACAGCGGAAATGTATTTCCCGTCATTTAAAAGGAAAAAAAGAATGATTATGTTTCTTTTACTGTAATTGTCGGGTCGTTATCATAATCTCGATGGACAATCAGGAAATTATGCCAAAATTTTGATTCTGTTCGGAGAAATGTTAAGGAATCACGACGGAAAAGTTTTTGGTTTTGGTTTACAAGGCAATGCGTCATATAGAGAGTTTCAGAAGAGCCGGAAATGAAATACAGCACCAGTGGAATCTACATGCGGTAAAGTGCTTTTCTACATGTGAGAAAGTGCGCTTCTAGTAACCAAATATGCTTCTTATTCGAGAAAGAGCTTCTACATGCAAGGAGATACGCTTCTAAATGGGAAGAAGTACGCTTCTAAGTGGGAAGAAGTACGCTTCTAAAAGCGAGAAAGTGAGCTTCTAGTAAGAAAGTATGCTTCTAAATGATGCACTTACAGTAATTTCTAAAAATGCACTTATAGTAATTTCTAAAAATGCACTTATAATAATTGCTAAAAGTACATTTACAACAGTAAAAAAATCTTCTAAATGAGAAATCGTGCGCTTCTAGTAAGAAAACATGCTTCTAAATGCGCCAAAGTACGCTTCTAGTTAGAAATATGCTTCTAAATGAGAGAAAGTGAGCTTCTTTCTACATGTGAAGAATTACGCTTTTAAATGCAAGAAATTGCGCTTCTAGGAAGAAAGTACGCTTCCAGTAAGAAAGTACACTTCTAAATGCGGGAAAGTAAGCGTCTACATATGAGAAATTACTTTTCTTGTATATCAGGCATGTCACACTCGTTAACCACCGAGGGCCATATTAAGTATTATATATTAAATCGCGGGCCGCAAAACAAAAGAAAACCAGATGAAAATTGTTATGTGCAAACTAGACTAGACGCAGTATTCGTTCACTGACTGCTAACGAATAGCTTCCGACTCTACTGGCATTTCGTGACTCATTGCCATGCGCAAAGTACGTACATTTGAATGACCTCGAGACATGTGTATACATGTCGGAGCCCGATCGTAGAATTGCTCATATCATGAAATGCCACTATTTCATGAAATGATCGGGCATTTCATGATATGAGCAATTCTACGATCGAGCTCCGACATATACATTTATACGCAATAGTTTCCCTTATATATAAATGGAAATGTTTTCTGAAATACGTTTATTTAATTCATGTACCGTGTACGTACTTATAGTTTTAATTAAAGAATCCAGTGTTGTCAAAAGTTAAATAAACGTATTGGTTATCAATCTTGGCGGGCCGCAGAACAGTTCCCGGCGGTCGCATGCGGGCCGCGTGTTTGACATGCCCGTTGTATATGTTAAAGTTCGTTTCTACCGGTGCAAAGATATACTTTTGCTTTCCCGAAATAATGCTTTTGCAGGAGGAAAAATTAAGATTATGCATTGCTCAACTTTGCTTAGGTATGTTCTAAAATGTGCTTCTATATGATTGGAAACAATCAAGGAACAATCCAACATGGGATAAATGCTTGTTCCAAATAATAATAAGATTTAATTTTGCCGTCGAGTACATAAAACTGTTTTAAGGTTTTCTTTCCTTAATACAAAGACTTAAGAAAGAATTTAGTCGCATGCATTTCTGTACAATCAGATTCCATTATAGAGTAGGTAAAGTTCGATGTAAAATTAATACACAGTCAGATTCAGAACGAAGAAGTTGTAATAGGGTTTATAAGAAAAAACATGATTGAAGATAAAGTTCTATATCCAAACAAATTAAATCTCGATTTCAAAAATATGCGTTCAGTATTTAACACTCCAGAAGTGGCGTGGAATGATTGAAATAAAGAGGTGACGTCGGTCTCCCAGACCGATTATGCAAAAATGTTCTCCAAAAGTTTATAATAAATAAATAATAAATAAATTTGAAATAAGATTTCTGCTTTTGTTTATTTTATGGAAATTTAATCCAAAAAAATCTTTATTGAAAAAAATAAAAAATACATTCTAAAAAAATACCTAATAAATGTTTACTGATAAATAAAGGTATTCTTTAATTAAGACAAAAAGTAAAAAAAAAATACTTGCTACTAATTAGAGCTAACTGCTTGCCTTTTGCATTATTTATAGGGGGGCGGGGGTGGCTCAGTTGGTAGCTCGCCAGGCTCGTAATCTGTAGTTCCCAGGTTCTAGTCCCAGCTGGGTCAGCGTTGAGATTTATCTCCCCAAAATTCCCCGCCTTGCCCACGGTCAGTAGGGGACACCGATGGGTTTGGAAAGGCCGCCGTCCGTCGGATGGAACGTTAAGCCGTGGCGCCGTGTGCGGGAGAGCCATACCCTGTGCGCGTTAAAGAACACGCTGGATGGCCTTGCCGGGAGGCTACCATCTGTCTCCCAACAGCTGTTCCAGTGGGTCCCCTCCCCCAACCTTCTCTGAGTCTTCAGGGTCCATGTGACCTGGCCATTTAGCCCATGGTGTGCAAAAAAGTGCCGCTCAGAGGTAAAACAACCCAACCCATTATTTATAGGACTTAAATTTAAATAACAACAGTTTATTGTGTTCACAGAAAAATATCTAGCATAAATTAAAACTAACAACAAGAGTGGCGTCGGTGGGACAGACCGAGTTGGCATGTAACTTAATTCGGAGTAATTGGACATACTAAACATTGCAAAGCTAGGTTCTGCATATCCTATTAGGAAGGTACTACAGAGCGCTTGTGTCTAAACTCTTTTGTGTTGCAAAATTATTAAAAAATATATTCTCAATCTATCTGTCTGACAGACCGTATGCCACTTCTGGAGGGTTAAAGAATTATGGAATTGAGACATTTAATAACTTCAGTCGTTCTACAAAGAGAAGTCCAAATTGACGAAATTTAAAGTAATAGTTACACGAACTGCTAAAATACATTTTAGATGTGTTAGTGACGTTTAATATAACGGATATTGTTTTCGTTTTTAACTTGTTTGCATTAACCTTTCAGATCAGTTATTTAAACTGTTCAATTTCTTCACTGGATATATGTATAATATAAATAATAATGTTAAATATTCCGATTTCCGTAACTGTCTAAATACCGAAAGAATATTTTATGTATTTAGGAAAATCGAGATTGAAGTTTATTTCCTAGAGATCTTTAAATTATCTTCAATCCCACTGCTTTTTATGAGAAGCTTAATTAATTTTTGAGTTCCGTATCTGAGTTATTATTGACATAGATAGAACTGTACCTAAGAAAGTGACCGCTGACTGTATATTTTACGATGGGTCGAAAGGAATGAAATTTCCCATCGACTTGGACTCGGAAATTATCGAAATAGTTCAGGTTCAGAAATTTCACACTATAAACTATAACCCTAAATTCATCTCTAACCACATTCATTTCTTAAGTATTTCCTAAAGCGTGGTAAATCAGTTGGCACGTAAGGCTCGTAATCTTCAGTTCCCAGGTTCGAGAGCCCCCCCCCCCCCTCTGCTACTCTTGATATTTGTCTCCACAAAATCGCCATCCTGTCCTCGGAGAAAGGGGACAACTATGGGCTTGGAAAGGCCGCCGTCCGTCAGATCGGACGCTAAGCCGTGACCGCGTGTGTACGAGACATACCTTGTGTTTGTCTTTGACGCGAAGTATCAATCTATCTCCTAACAGCTGTTCAATGGATTCCCTTCCTCAACTTGAAAGGGGCGGGGGTGGCTCAGTCGGTAGCGCACCAAGCTCGTAATCTGCAGTTCAGGTTCGAGTCCTACCTGGGTCAGAGTTGGAATTTATCTCCGCAAAACTCCCCGGCCTGCCCACGGTCAGTAGGCAACAGCAATGGTGTTGGAAAGGCTGCCGTCCGTCGAACAGGACGTTAATCCGTGGCCCCATTGCGGGAGAGACATTATCTGTACATGTTAGAGAACATGCTGGATGTCCTTGACGGAAGGCTACCATCTATCTCCCAATAGCTGTTCTAGTGGGTCCATTCCCCCAACCTTCTCTGAGCCTTCAGGATCCTTGTGACCTGGCCAATTAGCCCATTGTGTGCAAAAAAGTGTCGCTCAGAGGTAAAACAACCCAACCATTTCTGATCCTTGGGGTCTTTGTGATCTGGCCATTTAGCCCATTGTGTGTAAAAAAAACAATATCCCTCAGATGTAAAGTAACCCTGAAGCTTGGAGCGACACTCAGTTCACGAAGAGCATCAACAGTTATTTCTTTGTAGCGAATGGAGATCGCTGGCAGAAGCGATGTTGCAGTCCTAAAGAAAAAAAGCCACGGAGAGGAAATGACGATAACGACTCTCCTGTCTGACCCGACGATACAGTTGATCGATGGATGGAGATCCTCGAGCATCAGCCATCATCAGGGCACATATCATGGTAAAGAGTAACAAGAGGAGGCAAAACCAGAATCAATGAGGCGAACCTCAATAGAAAAACAAAAGTTCATATTTACCATGTTGAGAGATCCCTATGCTTCTTTATCACAGTTTTCTTTTTGGAAGGAAAGCAAATTTAATAGTAGCACCTGAAATCGGTTTAAAATGATATATAATAGGTATAGGTTGGTTTATCTCTGAGCGGCGGTTTTTTGCACACCATGGGCTAAATGGCCAGGTCACATGGACCCCGAAGGCTCAGAGAAGGTGGGGGAGGGACCCACTGGAACAGCTGTTGGGAGACAGATGGTAGCCTCCCGTCAAGGCCATCCAGCGTGTTCTTTAACGTGCACAGGGTATGGCTCTCCCGCACACGGGGCCACGGCTTAACGTCCCATCCGACGGACGGCGGCCTTTCCAAGCCCATCGGTGTCCCCTACTGACCGTGGGCAGGGCGGGGAATTTTGTGGAGATAAATCTCAACGCTGACCCAGCTGGGACTCGAACCTGGGAACTATAGATTACGAGCCTGGCGCGCTACCGACTGAGCCACCCCCGCCCCCATGGTAAAGAGTAACTAGAGGAGGCAAAACCCAGAATCAATGAGGCGAACCTCAGTAGAAAAACAAAAGTTCATATTTACCATGTTGAGAGATCCCTATGCTTCCTTATCAAATCAGTTTTCTTTTCGGAAGGAAAATAAGTTTAATAGTAGCACCTGAAATCGGTTTAAAATGATATATAATAGGTATAGGTTGGTTTATTTCTGAGCGGCACTTTTTTGCACACAATGGGCTGAATGGCCAGGTCACACGGACCCCAAAAGCTCAGAGAAGGTTGTGGGAGGGGACCAATGGAACGCTGTTGGGAGACAGATGGTAGCCTCCCGTCAAGGCCATCCAGAGTGTTCTTTAACGTGCACAGGGTATGGCTTCCCAGCACACGCGCCACGGCTTAACGTCCCATCCGATGGACGGCGGCCTTTCCAAGCCCATCGGTGTCCCCTACTGACCGTGGGCAGGGCGGGGAATTTTGCGGAGATAAATCTCAACGCTGACCCAGCTGGGACTCGAACCTGGGAACTGCAGATTACGAGCCTGGCACGCTAGCGCTGAACTACCCCCGCCCCTATATAATAGGTAATAATTATCGTTATTATAATTACGTATAAAATGAATATCATCATATGAATAGTAAACGAAATTCTGAATATTTATCCTCAGAAATAAAATCTATTTTAAATTAATTAATGCACACATTAGAAGTATAGTCGCAGATTTTTAATGTCTGTAAGCTAGCATTTTATAATCCTAAAGGAAGCTAGTATAATGATCGAATGAAATAATTAAGTAAAAAGTAAATTAACTATGAAATTAATAACATTAATTATTATTAAGAATTAAGAAAAAATCGAAATAAACAATTTATTCATAAAACTATTTTCTCAAAGTTATTTGTAATTTATCCTCACGAACAATTGAGCGAGTTTTGCAATGACGTCCAGTAAGTGTTTGGTGACATAGTATGTACAATAGACCCCACATAGTATGTACAAGACCCCATTATATACACATTTATTATTGCCCCATTATATACACATTGCAAGTGATAAGAAACACATTAACACATAAAAGATACACGTTGCACATAGTATGCCAAAACCCTCATTATACGTCGTTGACAACTTATGACCTTTTTTTTAAATATGCGTTGCAAAAAATTAATACTGATATGGTAAATGGAAATTCAACTAATGTGGTAAATCATCAGCGGTGAATATTCATCTGTTTGGCCGCAGGGGGTCGATGTTGCAAACACGGGAAATATAGGAAAAAAAAGTCGGAAATCTTCTCTTTGCGAATCAAGTAATTTATATGTCATTATAATATCTAGTATAACTGAAAATGCTAATTTATGGAAGAGAAAAATTAATCAATTCATCAGATCCTGGACAGCGTGTTTTCTGATTCATCATCCCAGTAGACTGATCGTCAAAGTTTTTGATTAACTGCCCATTTTTACCCGTTTTGAAAGACGTTCACCACTTACTTTTACTCATTTGAAATAAGTTCACCATCTACTTTGAAAAATTTGTAATAAATTCATCACTCACATTTACTCATTTGGAATAAATCAATCACCCATTTTTACCAGTTTGAAATAAGTTCACCACCCACTTTGAGAAATTTGGAATAATTTCACTACTCCCCTTTTTACCCATTTGAGATAGGTTAACCACCCACTTTTACCGGTTTGAAATTAGTTCACCACCCACTTTTACTCATTTGAGATAGATTTAACTACCCACTTTTGCTCATTCGAAATAGTTCAGCACCTACTTTAAAACATTTGAAATATGTTCATCACCTACTTTTACCAGTTTGAAATAAGTTCATCTCTCACTTTTACTCATTTCAGATAGGTTAACCACCCACTTTTACCTATTTGAAATAGTTCAACACCCATTTCTACACATTGAAAGAGTTCACCACCCACTTTTTACCAGTTTGAAATAAAGTTCACCACCCACTTTTTACCAGTTTGAAATAAAGTTCACCACCCACTTTTATCAGTTTGAAATAAGTTCACCACCCACTTTTACACATTTGAGATAGGTTAACCACCCACTTTTACCCATTTGATATAATTCAGCACCCACTTTAACACATTTGAAATAAGTTCACCAACCACTTTTACCCATTGGAAATAAGTTTACTACCCACTTTTACCCGTTCTTCGCTGATCCGTTCTTGATTGATCTCTCCCAGTCTGAAAATGCTACTAACCGGATCGGAGGCAAAAAAAAAATTACTAAACACATATACTACCCGTTTATTCTTAAATAAAATTTTTAAGACCACTAAAAACGGAGGGAGAAAAATTATACCGGAACTGCTCCGTTTCATTCCGGCTCATTTATTTTTTTCTTGGGCCGCTCAAATATTGCATCCTGTTTTCTATTTTAAGACTTAAAAGACTATTCCCACACATCCAGATGCATAACATAAGTGATCTGGGATCTATCGCAACTGATTCAGCATTATCAATAAACTATGAACTGAACCAAAAGAGCTGATTCTAACTTCGGGTGTAAAAAACAAACACTTTGGATTATGATTCATGACAAGACATTGATATCGTGATATCACAAAAAATCTAATATCATCTGCCTAATAGATTCTCTCTCTCAAAACGTAATCTCTTGCGATATCTCATAATTAACAACTTCCATTTTTCAACCTTTCGCAATAATTCGAACGCTTCAATAAACAGTTTTTGCTATGAGCATCAGTATCAT
Source organism: Ryuthela nishihirai (assembly GCA_038380435.1). Lineage (NCBI taxonomy): Eukaryota > Metazoa > Arthropoda > Arachnida > Araneae > Heptathelidae > Ryuthela > Ryuthela nishihirai. Next base: position 258,269 of record JAWZYU010000158.1, on the reverse strand, counting down.
CTCGTCTTTTGGCATTCTTTCCCTTATCCTCCATTTTAATCGTTACCAAACCTTTGTCAATGAATGACTCTTGCAACGTGTGTGGGGCGGGGGTGGCTCAGTCGGTAGCGCGCCAGACTCGTAATCTGTAGTTCCCAGATTCGAGTCCCAGCTGGGTCAGCGTTGAGATTTATCTCCGCAAAATTCCCCGCCCTGCCCACGGTCAGTAGGGGACACCGATTGGCTTGGTAAAGGCCGCCGTCCGTCGGATGGGACGTTAAGCCGTGGCCCCGTGTGCGGGAGAGACATACCCTGTGCACGTTAAAGAACACGCTGGATAGCCTTGACGGGAGGCTATCACCTGTCTCCCAACAGCTGTTCCAGTGGGTCCCCTCCCCCAACCTTCTCTGAGCCTTCGGGGTCCATGCGACCTGGCCATTTAGCCCATGGTGTGCAAAAAAGTGCCGCTCAGAGGTAAAACAACCCAACTTGCAACGTGAGTTGACGGCTTCAATTCAATAAACAGCTATTTTTCATTACTAGAAGCCATCATCTTCCAATCCCGAAAACCTGACCGCAGGAAAATGCAGACCACGAAAGTAGGCTTCATCTCAAGAGACCATTACTCTCATCACGAGACTTCAATAATTTATGATTTTCGGATGACATCTGACCTCCGCTGCACTTAATAAAACAGCCTGTGTCATTGTGGGCTGTCATCGGGTTGAAGAAGCATCGCAACTTACAAGAAGCCGATTCTTGTTCTAAAGGAGGTCTGCAGAAAGAGCAAAGGAGAACTTCCTCTAGGGATTGCTGTAATTTTCCGTGATGGTCTATGGCTTCACAGGGAGCCCTTCCGCAGCAAATTTGTCATCAGCTGTCACATCCCCGAATCATCCTTGTGGATTTTCCACTGGCTCTGCAGTAACCGTAACTGCGCGACAAGGAAGGTTTTGGTGTTCTTTGAATCCAACTCTGAACAACTCGGAGAAAACTTCTTGAGGGAAGGAGAAGTGCTTTTAAGGAAATTAAATCTGTTTTTAAATGCATCACAGGAAATCTAAAAGTTATGGTTATAACCCGCAGCAACATTCGCTATCTACTGAGAAAATATAAAAGACGTTTAAAGATGTTTTATAGAAATGAGAAAGCAAGTTGAAATATTTTGCATCATATTTTTTATTTTAAAAATGTGCATCAGGAAAAAATAATGTACGTCTGCAATGCTCTACGATTAGAATTGGCTCAACAATCATGCAATATTTTTCAACTGTCTGTATTAATCAGTAATTAATCAGTGTCTATATTAAATCATTGTATATATATTAAATCATTGTATATATATTAAATCACTGTATATGTTACCGCTAAAACTCGAAAGCCGCTAATGTGCACATTACCTAGCTAATCTGCAGATTAACTGATTTGCTCCGTTAACGTGCGGAATCAAGAGTTTTCCGCATTTTACCTAGGTAATGTGCACATTAACTGCTTCCGTATCGTTAAAGTTAAAAAGTTTGTTTCTCTCATAGTGGTGAATCTCTTGAATATGAATCTTCTTGTCACGTGATTCACTCGTCCGCATTATAAAAAGCGCCCCGGATGAGCGGAGGCCAAGTGAGAACGAATCGGTAAAGTGATTCATTCTTGATAACGAATCACTAAAATGATTCGTTCTCACTTGGCCTGCTCATTTTGGGGACGTTTTTTATAATTCGGACGACTGATTCAACTCTACTCTCGGACACTAGATAAATAACATTATGTTAATTTAAGCGTACAGAAACGTTCCTGTTGTTCCAGCAAAGATCTTATTTTCACTTTAACGAGTGCCTAGTAGGTAATGTGCAGATTATCCAGGTAATTTGCAGATTACCTAAGTAATTTGAGAAATGAAACAATTTTCCGCACGTTAACGGATCACCCTAGTTAATCTGCACAATACCAAGATAATCTGTAGAATAACTGATTTCTGCACTTTAGCGGTAACATATATATGAACAATGGACTTTCGAATGCTCTCCGAATGAACATGAACAATTTCAGTGAACCTCACGATGGCGATGAACTCATTGAGTGAACCCGTAATGATGATGAACATATTGAGTGAACATCGTGATGTTGAACTCATTGAGTGAACCTCGTGATGGCGATGAACTAATTTGAGTGAAATTCGTGATGATTTTTTCATTTGAGTGAAACTCATGATGACGATGAGCTCATTTGAATGAAACTAGCGATGACGATGAACTAATTGAGTGAAGATCGTGATGATTATGGACTCATTTGAATAAATCTCGTTATTCCAATAAATCAATTCATTTGCGTTCAGAATAATCGTTAATTGATTTCTTCACATTCATGATAACCATGAATCCAATAAGTGGTATTCAGAAGTGAATCCAATAAGTGAATCCAATAAGTGGTATTCATTAGTCTATTTAATAATATCCAGAATAACCAATAATCGTTAAATGATATTCAGAATAACCGTTAATACATAATTATCACTAAGTAAGACCATTAATTCATTCACTAAGATAATAGGGGCGGGGGTGGCTCAGTCGGTAGCACGCCAGGCTCGTAATCTGTAGTTCCCAGGTTCGAGTCCCAGCTGGGTCAGCGTTGAGATTTATCTCCGCAAAATTCCCCGCCCTGCCCACGGTCAGTAGGGGACACCGATGGACTTGGAAAGGCCACCGTCCGTCGGATGGGACGTTAAGCTGTGGCCCCGTGTGTGGGAGAGCCATACACTGTGCATGTTAAAGAACACGCTGGATGGCCTTGACGGGAGGCTACCATCTGTCTCCCAACAGGTGTTCCAGTGGGTCTCCTCCCCCAACCTTCTCTGAGCCTTCGGGGTCCATGTGACCTGGCCATTTAGACCATGGTGTACAAAAAAGTGCGGCTCAGAGGTAAAACAACCCAATCCAACTAAGATAATAGTGATATTTAGTGACACTGAGGATAACCTTGAATTCAACCAGTAACACTCATAAACAGCCATAATCCATTTTCTGAAATTTAATGCAGGAGTGACTTTTAACAACTGTATGATGATAGAGGACATTTTTCCGTTTGCTCCTATTCTGTCCTAGGCGACAAAGGAGCTCCGATGACACTAGACGTTTGAATGGGACGGTAAATATTGAGCACCCTGAAGGGAAGGGGGAAACACTGGGCTCATTAAATCCCACGCGTAATGGACGAGAACGAGTTGCGTATACCTGCTCTAGACAGCCCTTTTAACATTATCTTCAAAATCAAAATGTTAAAAGTTTATGCTCGAACTGTAATTCAATTTTTCCTTCATTAGAGTCAAATTTTCTTATTTTTCCTCAATCGCCAATACGTTATTGAATGAAATGTCTCAAATTCACTGCATATCATCGTAGTGTTGGTTCCCGTGTGTCTGACGCCGTATCCACCACTTATTTTATAATCATCGTATTTTATAATAGCCGTAATTAAAAGCGAACGAACGGGCGGACGGACACGTGTGACGTAATTGGTGTGCAGGAATTGTCTGTTTCCCTGTGGTTCCGGGGCTATTTCAGCGATCACTCCCAAATTTGGTGGAATGGTTCCACTTAGCTCTAGCCCTGCTGGGGTAACAGATAGAGTTCATAGCTGCAGTGGGTAGGGAATGATCACTGGGAAAGTTTCCGAGATTTCTGGCGGCGCTGCTATCGCCTACCTTGTGCCTACCTGTGAAGGAAGTAAGAGTTATCACTGGACATACGTTTCGCACCAAACTTTTGCGTTGGTTCGACTAGTTGAAAGTACGATTATTTGTTGAACTCTTTCTGGAAACATGTAGAAATTGGAATTGTTCAGTTTATTTCAAAACTGACTTGAGTGATGCTATTTACTTCTATATAATTTACTGA